>JAAAKG020149010.1:0-10137 GCA_010014905.2 Druon quercuslanigerum | reverse complement strand
TAGTTGACATTTCTACCAAATAAATGAATTTTTAAATAGAAAAGAAGAATTTTTAGCAAAAAGGTAATTATTTACAAAAATAGTTGAACTTTGTGCCCAAAGAGACTAATACCAACAAAATAGTTAAATATTCAACCAAAAAGGATGTGTTTTTTAAACAAAATTGTTGAATTTTCAACCAAATAATGATCCTGTACACTTTTTTTAAATCTCTTAAAAATAGTTTTGAATCATTGGAAAACCTTTATAGTTTTTTTACTATATTTTGAACCTTATAATTTTTTGAAACTGTTGAAATTACTTGAAATCCATTTTAAATATTTTTAATACTTCGGCAATTCGTAAAAATCTTTTTAAATAGTTTTTAAAAAATCTTGAAATTATTTTAATTTGGAAATTATATAAAACACATTACAATCCTATAAAATCCCTTAAAATACTTCCATTAGTCATGAAATCTCTAAAGACACTGGGAAATTCCCTGAAATATTTTTGAATAGAAAATCTTCGAAAAATGATAAAACCCTTTAAAATGTGAAATCTGCTGTGAAATCTCTTAAAAGATTTTTAAATCATTTGAAAATCCCTAAAATCTTTCAAAAATTTGAATTTTATACGATGTAACTCTTTAAAATTCATTGAAATTCGATTTAAAATTTGTCTTTTTTTTTGGGAGAAATTTTATATTTTTGATTAAAAATTCATTTCTTTGATATATTTTTTTTTTAATCATTGAAAATTAGTTTTTTTTAATGAAACCTAATTTTTAAAAATTGAATATTAATTTTTGTATTGAATAAATATTTTTAAAAATCCAACATTTCAAACATCTTAAAAAGAGTTTTTCTACTAAATAATTGAATAATTTTTTTAATGTTTTAATGATATAAAGATTTTAAGTTATTTTAAAAGGTGTTCCAAAGAATGTTAGAAATTCGTAGAACTCTTTTTTTAAAAATTTGTTATTTATGATGCATTTTTAAATATTTTTTATAAATACTGTAATAAAAATAAAAATCCAGGAGGAGAAGAATGAAAGAAAAATCCCAGTTTTCCGATGTTGCGCTATAAATCAAGATGTCTGGAAATGAATTTTTAAATTTTCTTTCTAGGTCCTGGATAGGTTTATTATTATTATTAAAAATTGCCCGAAAACATAAAAAAAAATCATAATTGGAAAATTCTGGTTACTTATTTGAAATTATCAAAAATATATATTAAAAAAAAGTTACACTTATAATATTTGAAAAATAATGTTTCATCAAATATAATTTCTAATCCAACATAATTTTTCATTAAATATACTGATTTAAAAAATTGTTTTTTGTTTCTTGCAAGTTTTATGCAGGCCAAACCATTTCGCAGAGGAAATTAAAAAAATAAATAAAGTTAGTTATAAGTTTATAGAATTTTTCCCACTCTAATTGGAAAAATACATATCGCCTAATTATCTCAAAAAACAACATATTTGTTTTGAACTGCCTGATTTGAAGTGGCGCGATCCGATCAAATATCAAAAAATTAAATTATTGTTCTTAAAGTCTTTAATTTTCGTAAAAGAATTTCTATTTTATTTTAAAATTAACGGTCTGTTTCTTGTTCAGGGAAAAGAAAGTAAAAAAATGGTTTGCACGCCGAGTACGAAGCAATATCTGA
The DNA here is from genome assembly GCA_010014905.2 of Druon quercuslanigerum. Lineage (NCBI taxonomy): Eukaryota > Metazoa > Arthropoda > Insecta > Hymenoptera > Cynipidae > Druon > Druon quercuslanigerum. Next base: position 8,481 of record JAAAKG020149010.1, on the reverse strand, counting down.
TTTCGAAAGTCCCGGCAGTGCTGATCCTCCACTTGAAAAGATTCCAGTCGCAACGAGTCGGTTTCAGAAAAGTAACAAAACACGTGAATTTTCCGACCCTCTTGGATTTGGCGCCTGTCTGCAAAAACCACGAAAAACCGAAACTCTATTCTCTTTATGGTGTTGTGGAACACAGCGGAACTCTTTATGGTGGACACTACGTCGCTTATGTCAAGGTAATATTATCTCTAATTTTATTTCTATAGAGACTGTCAATTTAAATTTTAAACTATTTTTTAAAATATAAATTACGTTTTTTAGCAACAAAAATCTATCCAATCACTTTAAAAGTCACATTTAATAATATAATATTTATGATCTTTAAAATATCTATAATTTAAATTTAAAGTTACAGTTTTTAATGCGCCTTAAAACGAATTTTTTTCTTTTTTTTTGCTTCAAATCAGGATGGCGTCTTGACTTTTATTGACCGTGAAAAAATCGGGGATTTAATTAAAAACCGGGAATTTATTTCTGATCGTAGCAAAGTTAAAGTTTTCATTATTTCAGAAATATTTGTAAATTTAGAAAAGAGTTTTCTACTTTATCTAGAGTTTCAAGACATATGAGTGAAATTAATTTCAGGCAGAATTAAAAAAAAATGATTTGGAAAATATGTAAAACAGCATGTAGATGTATCAAGAATTTGAAATAAAATTTCTAAGCATTTTAAGGATTTTTAAAATATTTAAAATAAAAATAATTTAACTTTTCATTTGAACAGAGAACTTTCAATTTTTTACAAATTTATAGTTGGAACTGGAATTTATCCAGAATAATGATAATTTCGACTTGGAACCGTGAATGTTCAAATTTTAACAAATCCCGAGCTTTTTTAATTTACTGGAAATTTTCGAAAATGAATAAAATTCTGAATTGGAACAGCAACTTTTTCCAAAGAATTCTAATTCTGAGTTGAAGCAGAAGATATTTAAATTTTAATCAATTCTGAATTGAAACTAGTATTTATCCAGAAGACTTATAATTTGTCTTGGAACATGGAATTAAAAAATTTAAATAAATTCCAAGCCGGAACAGAGTATTTTTTAAAAGAATTAATTCTAATTCTAAGTTAAAATGGGACACTTTTGAACAAAATTAAAATTATCAATTTGAACAGGGATTGTGATGAATTTAAAAAAAAATCATATCAACATGTTAAAATTTTGCTTTAAAAAATAACAAATTAATATTCAATGGTTTTTTATTATTTTTTTATCGTTTCAAAACTTCTGATTATTTTACTGTATTATATTATTTTTAATATATGATTAATTAATTAAATTAAATCAATATATACATATATTTAATATATTTTATTATATTATATTATATTTTATTTCTAGAGAGATTGTCAATTTACTGAAATTTAAGATTCTTCAATTTTAAACTATTTTTTAAATATAAATTACATTTTTTAGCAACAAAATTCTATCCAATCACTTTAAAAGTCACAAGATACATATGATATAGTAATATAATATTTATAATCTTTAAAATATCTATAATTTAAATTTAAAGTTACAGTTTTAAATGCGCCCTAAAACGAAATTTTTTCTTTTTTTTGCTTCAAATCAGGATGGCGACTTGACCGGGAAATGATCGGGAATTTTAAGTGACCGCGAAAAAATCGGGGATTTAATTAAAAACCGGGACTTTACTTCTGATCGTAGCAAAGTTCAAGTTTTTATTATTTTAGTAATTTTTGTCAATTTAGAAAAGAGTTTTCTACTTTATCTAGAGTTTCAGGACATATGAGTGAAATTAATTATCTTATTTATTTTCGTTTAGGGAATTTCGGTAAAGAGATATAATTTCACTTGGAAAAGGGAATTTTTGACATGGAACGGTAATTTCTTAAAAGAATTAAAACTAATATTTAGAAGAAAGGAGTTTAAAAAATCCATGTTGCAAGTCAAAATTCGTCACAATTTAAAATTTCTTTTTTCCAAAGCTTAGAAATAGAAAGGACTTGAAGTCGTTTTTAGAGTAGAAGTAGTATTTCGAAGAGAACATTTTTATGAATTATAATATAATTTTTTTTACATTTTTCGTTAGGTATTTACAATTTTGTCTCTGGAAAATTCAACTACTAAACTTTTTTGTTAAAAATTAATTTTGTTGTTGGAAGATTCTTAATTTAAATGCTTTAAAGTAGAAATATGTAATACAATTTCAACGCTTCTAATATGAAATTATTCGTACTTGAACATTTTTAAATTTTAATAAAAAATAATTTAATTATACATTTTTAACACTTTTAATGAAATTATTCAATTAACGAAATGTTTAGTCTCAATTTTTTTTATTTTAACAGCATCTGATTTAAAAATTGTCAATTAAAAACACTCTTAATATTGAATTTTTTTGTTTTGAAAGGTTTTAATTAGAAATTATACAGTTTCAATTCTTTTTATTTTTAAATTATCCAGTTTAGAAAAATTTTAATCTGAAATCATTTAATTTTGAGATTCTTCAATTGAAAATAAAATTGTTGAATTTTGAACGGTGTAAAGTAGAAATAATACAATTTCAGCTTGTTTCTAATTAAATTGTTCGATAAAACAAATTTGTAATATAAATTTTTTAATCATTAACAGCCTCTGATTTTAAATTTGTCCATTTAAAACACTTTTAATATAACATTATTCAATATAGAACGTTTTTAATTAGAAATTATACAATTTCAATTCTTTTTAATTTTAAGTGATCCAGTTTTCAAAATTCTAAACTGAAATTATGCATATTTGAACATTTAAAAATTTTATTTTAAAATAATTTAATCATACATATTCAACACTTCTAATAAAATTAATCAATTAGAAAAAAGTTTAGTCTCATTTTTTTTTATTTTAACAGCATCTTATTTAAAAATTGTCAATTAAAAACACTTTTGATATTGAATTATTCAGTTTTGAAAGTTTTTAATTAGAAATTATACAAGTTCAATTCTTTTTAATTTTAAATTATCTAGTTGTTAAAAATTCTAATCTGAAGTTACTCAAATTTTGTAATTTTAATCTGAAATCATTCAAATACGAGATTCTTTCATTTAAAATAAATTTGTTGAATTTAAACGCATTAAAGTATAAATAATACAATTTTAACTCTTCTAATGAAATTATCCAATTAAAAAAAATATTTAGTCAAAATTTTTTTATATTTTAACAGCATGTGATTTAAGATTTGTCAATTTCAAAACTTTTAATATTGAATTATTCAGTTTCGAACGTTTTTAATTATAAATTATACAGGTTCAATTCTTTTAAATTTTAAATTATCTAGTTAAAAAAATTCTAATCTGAAATTACTCAAATTTTTTTATTTTAATCTGAAATCATTCAGTTTTGAGATTCTTTAATTTAAAACAAATTTATTGAATTTTGAAATCTTTAAAGTACAAATAATAGAATTCCAGCTCGTTTCTAATTAAATTTTTCGATGAAACAAATGTTTCAATTTTGAACGTTTTTAATTCGAAATTGTAAAATTTCAATTCCTTTTAATTTTAAGTGATCCAGTTTTCAAAATTCTAATATGAAATTATTCGAATTTGAAAATTTTTAAATTTTAATCTAAAATAATTTAATTATACATTTTCAACATTTATAATAAAATTATTCAATTAAAAAAATGTTTAGTCTAAATTTTTTTATGTTAACATAGCATCTGATTTAAAAATTGTCAATTAAAAACACTCTTAATATTGAATTATTCAGTTTTGAACGTTTTTTATTAAAAATTGTACAGGTTCAATTCTTGTTAATTTTAAATTATCCAGTTTAAAAGAATTCTAATCTGAAATTACACAAATATTTTTATATTAATCTGAAATCATTCAGTTTCGAGATTCTTTAATTTGAAATAAATGTATTGAATTTTGAACGCATTAAAGTATAAATAATACAATTTTCACTCTTCTAATGAAATTATCCAATTAAAAAAATGTTTGGTCTATTTTTTTTTGATTTTAACAGAATCTGATTAAAAATTTGTCAATTAAGAACACTTTTAATAATGAATTTTTCAGTTTTTAAAGTTTTTAATTCGAAATAATACAGGTTCAAATTTTTTTAAATTTAAATTATCCAGTTTAAAAAAATTCTAATCTGAAATTATTCAAATTATTTAATTTTAATCTAAAATCATTTAATTCCAAAATTCTTCAATTTAAGATAAATTAGTTGAATTTTGAACGGTTTAAAGTAAAAATAATACAATTTTAACTCTTCTAATAAAATTTTCTAATTAAAAAAATGTTTTATCTAAATTTTTTAATTTTTAAAAGTATCTGATTTTAAATTTGTTCATTTCAAACACTTTTAATATTAAATTATTCAATATGGAACTTTTTTTAAATTCGAAATTGTAAAATTTCAACTTTTTAAATATTAATTGATCAAGTTTTCAAAATTCTAATATTAAATTATTTATATTTGAATATTCTAAAATGTTAATCTCAAAAAATGTAATTAAACATTTCCAACACTACTAATGAAATTATTCAATTAAAAAAAATGTTTAGTCTAAATTTTTTAAATTTTAACAGCATTGGATTAAAAAATTGTCAATTAAAAACACTTTTAATATTGAATTTTTCTGTTTTGAAAGTTTTTAATTAGAAATTATACAGGTTCAATTCTTTTTATTTTTAAATTACCCAATTAAAAAAATGTCTAATCTGAAATTATTTAAATTTTACTAATTTTAATCTGAAATCATTTAATTTCGAGATTCTTCAATTTAAAATAAATTTGTTGAATTTTGAAAGATTTAAAGAAGAAATAATACAATTCCACCTCGTTTCTAATTAAATTGTTCGATGAAACAAATGTTTTAATTTTGAACGTTTTTCATTAGAAATTATACAGGTTCAATTCTTTTTAATTTCAAATCATCCAGTTTTCAAAATTCTAATCTGAAATTATTCATAATAGAACTTTTTGAAATTTTAATCTGAAATAATGCTATTATACATTTTCAACTCTTCTAATAAAGTTGTTCAATTTAAAAAATGTTTAGTCTAATTAAAAAAATTTTAACAGTGTCTGATTTCACATTTGTCAGTTTCAAAACTTTCAATATTGAGTAATTCAATTTTGAACGTTTTTTATTAGAAATTATATTATTAAAAATTCTACTGTGAAATTACTCAAATTTTTAAATTTTAATCTGAAATCATTTAGTTTCGAGATTCTTTAATTTAAACAAAATTTAGTGAATTTTTAGCGCACTAAAGTAAAAATAATACAATTTTAACTCTTCTAATATAATTGTCTAATTAAAAAAATGTTTAATATAAATTTTTTAATCTTTAGCAGCCTCTGATTTTAAATTTGTCGATTTCAAACACTTTTTAAAATATTAAATTAGTCAATATGGAACGTTTTTAATTCGAATTGGTAAAAGTTCAATTCTTTCTAATTTTAAGCGATCCAGTTTTCAAAATTCTAATCTGAAATTATTCATATTTGAACATTTGTAAATTTTAATCTAAAATAATTTAATCAGACATTTTCAATACTTCTAATGAAATCATTCAGTTAAAAAAATGTATAGTCTAATTTTTTATATTTTAACAGCATCTGATTTAAAAATTGTCAATTAAAAACATTTTTAATATTGAGATATTCAGTTTTGAACGTTTTTTATTAGAAATTATACAATTTCAATGCTTTTTAATTTTAAATTATCCAGTTTAAAAAAATTCTAATCCGAAATTACTCAAATTTTTTAATTTTAATCTGAAATCATTCAGTTTTGAGATTCTTTAATTTAAAATAAATTTATTGAATTTTGAACGCATTAAAGTATAAATAATACAATTTTAACTCTTCTATTGAAATTATCCAATTAAAAAAAATGTTTCATCTAATTTTTAAAATTTTAACAGTGTCTGATTTAACATTTTTCAATTTCAAAACTTTCAATATTGAATTATTCATTTTTGAATGGTTTTAATTAGAAATTATACAGCTTCAATTTGAGATTCTTTAATTTAAAATAAATTTATTGAATTTTTAACGCACTAAAGTAAAAATAATACAATTGTAGCTCTTCTAATATAATTATATAATTTAAAAAATGTTTAATTTAAATTTTTTAATCTTTAACAGCCTCTGATTTTAAATTTGTCGATTTCAAACAGATTTGTCGATTTTAATATTAAATTAGTCAATATGGAACGTTTTAGATTCGAAATTGTAAAATTTCAATTCTTTTTAATTTTAAGTGATCCAAATTTCAAAATTATAATCTGAAATTATTCATATTTTAATATTTTTAAACTTTAATCTGAAATAATTTCATTATACATTTTCAACTTTTCTAATTTAATTACCCAATTAAAAAAATGTTTAATAAATTTTTGTAATTTTAATAGTATCTCATTTAAAATTTGTCAATTTCAAAACTTTCAATATTGAATTATTCAATTTTGAAAGTTTTTAATTAGAAATTATACAATTTAAATTCTTTTTAATTTAAAACTATCCAGTTGTCAACATTCTAATATCAAATTATTCATATTAGAACATTTTTAAATTTTAATCTAAAATAATTTAATTATACATTTTCAACACTTCTAATTAAATTACCTAATTTAAAAAATGTTTATTCTAAATTTTTGCAATTTTAACAGTGTCTAATTTAAAATTTGTCCATTTCAAAACTTCCAATATTGAATTATTCAATTTTGAACGTTTTTAATTAGAAATTATTCAGGTTCAATTCTTTCTAATTTTAAATTAATGGTTGAATTTTGAACGTTTTAAAGTAGAAACAATACAATTTCTTTTGTTTAAACAAATTTCAACTTCAAACACTTTTAATCACTGTTAATTCCTTTTGATTACATAGTAAGTGCCATTTTTTTTACAAATTTTATTTTATCTAATTTTAAGTGCTTTGAATTGCAAATTATTAATTATTGTCTAAAAAATTTGAAAAACACAAAGTATTTGCAAATTTAAAAACTATTTTTGGATCTGAATTTAAATTTCTAATTCCAGACAAGGCAGCCACTGGGTCCAAATGACTCCAGGTGGTCCTTCCTTCCCACGAAAGAAGCAACAGAAAATGAAGGTCTATCGAGCAGTTCGAGTTCGGAATCCGAAAACGAGGAGGCCTCCGCGAAAAGTTCTAATGTTGAACCACCTCCCGGCCGATGGTATTACATTTCTGATTCCAGGTAATAATTAGCAAATTTGTTATTATCTCCAAAATTTAAATTAGAATGTCTAGGCCGGCAACTTGACCAGAAAAACCTGAAAACCAAGAAATGGCAGGGAATTTATTTTTTGACTGCGAATTTTTCAATTTTTTTTTAAAAGAGAAGTCCTATCCTTTCACTTGAAATATCACAAATTTTAGATCATATGTTTTAATAAAAAATGTAAAATAAGTTCAATTTAAACTTTTTTTAAAATGTAAGATCAGTTTTATTGAAGAAAGAACTCTTCATAAATTTCCATAAAAAAATTTAATAAAATTGAGTGGTATTGTTAAAATATAACAATTTTGTTTAAAAAGTCATTCTTTTTGGTTGAAAGCTTCAAATCATTTTTTTAAAATTATGTCTGAGAGAAATAAGAAAAGAGAACAGAACATATTTAATTATTTCCTCAAATTTTGAGAATGTAAAAGATTTTAAAATAAAAATTTACAGTTTTGTCACATGACAGAGTTTTAGAAGAAATTTAAGTAAGTTTAAGAAATCTTTAGAAGTTTTGAAACGATTCAAAAATAACAAAAACTTGTAAAGAGTTTGAAAATTTAAAGAATGTGAATTTGGAAAATAGGAGCTTTTTAAGAATTTTGAAAGGTTTTAAGGGAATGAATAAATGTTCCCAAAATTCCTAGAAAAAATTAAAATAATTTGAAAGTACATTTTTCAAACCAACATAAACTTAAGAAAAAAACTCAAGAAAATCAGTCTGTGAAACGTAATTGCATAAAAAGAGTTATAATAAGAGAAATATGATACAAAAAAATTATCAGAATAATTGAAAACGTTTCAAAACATTTCCAAATTTTTCAAAGAAGAATCCGAAATATTTTAAGGCAATTTTTTTAGTTTTGCAGAATTTAGAAAAAAGTTTGAATAATTAAAAAATATTAGTAGGTTTCGAAGTTCGGAAAAGATTAAAAAAAGAATGTTCTTGAGATTTATGGGAAAATATTTAATATTTTTGTTTAAAATGAATTTTAAGAGAAAAAAAAACAAATCATAAAGTTGAATAGGAATGTTAAAGAGTAAAACAAAATGTTTTAAAACGTTATTTAATTTTCATATATATATATATATATATATATATATATTTATTTATTTATTAAATCACAACTGTTTGGTTACAAATTTATTTAAAAGTCAAATATATGGTTAAAAATTAATTTATTTTGATAAAAATGAATCTATTTGGTAGCAAATTAATCTTTTTGGTT
>JAAAKG020149009.1:0-10137 GCA_010014905.2 Druon quercuslanigerum | reverse complement strand
ATAAATAATAAATAATAAATAATAAATAATAAATAATAAATAATAAATAATAAATAATAAATAATAAATAATAAATAGTAAATAATAAATAATAAATAATAAATAATAAATAATAAATAAAAAATAATAAATAATTGGAGTATAAATAAATAAAAAACTTTACAAGCTTTAGCAATTTCGGATTCTGTTAGTAGGGTAAGCAGGGGTATTACCGACACCCTAAGAAAAAGTTTTTAGAAGAAGGAGAATATTAATTTATATGATGATTGGTTGGAATCGAAAATCAGTTCATCTGAAAGGGCAGATTTTTTCCGTTTCCAGGTGGTACCCATTTATATAATTATTCTTTGCCAAACTATTGTTATATTTATTTGAAAATAATTTTTCGCATTCAGTGAACGACACACTACAATTAGTAAAGGACACCGGTACTGATTTTGAACTTAAACCAATTTAGAAAGTTATTTGTAAGAAATATTATTATATTATTTAGTTGCTTTAAATTAAAAAGAACACCATTTGGTATAATTATGGGTGTCTTTAAAAGAAAAGACGAACTTTTTGTTAAGAAGAAATACCTTTGATATTGTGTGGTTATGTGCATTTGATCAGTTCACGAATTTGTCAAATTCACTCTGAGGTGTCGGTGATTAATTTTTGAGGTTCGCAAATCCAAAATCAATTTGAAAGATATTGAACCTCAAAGATTCTTAGAAGGCGATGTCCTAGGAATCAAGAAGGCAAATATTAATCACAGCAACATGAATATCAATAAAAAATATGCGTCTAATTCCCTAAAAACTTCCTTCCTTTGGGTGTCTCACTGAGAAATACCTATGTCGTTCACTGGTTTTAAAGCTACAATAAAAATGTTTCAAATATATCAAATCTACTCAAATTTGAAACAAACATTAATTTATTTATATTTCAAAAAATAATCATCTAGCCTCTGAAAGTACTACAAAATAAGAAATACCTTTTCTTCTAACTTTCAGAGAAGTTTCAAATTAACGACATGGCTAATTTTCGTAGTGTAAGATGTTCTTATGTAGGTGGCAACAAAAATGTTTTTAATGAATATAAATTCAGTAATTTTGTGCTGAATAAATATTGAAATACAAATTAAATTGATAATAAAATATTTATACATAAGATTCAGAATTTGTAAAAATCTTTAAGCTAAGTTAGCGTTTTACAACGGAAATTGGTATGTTCAAACAAAAATTATTGTAATTTGCAAAAGATTTAAGATCTTTTAACAATATTAGATTACGTTATAATTTGCGTCGGAAATAATTTAATTTTCATGAGTTGAAAATGCAACTGTTGAAAAGTGAAGAATATTGAAAATTTAATTTTGAACGTTTAAAATGGAGAAAAAATAAAAATGGAAGTAAATTTGCAACAGAATTTTTAATTCTTTTAAATTCAACTTACAATTTCTACAATGCTGAAGTTTAAAATGTAACTTTTTTAAATTAAACTGTTAAAAATTTAAATATTGAAGAATGATGAAAATTAAAAATCTAATTTTGAACGGTTGCATACTTAAGAAAAAGGACATTGGTCAATAATGTTTTGATAAGTGAATAGGTATCCAATGGATGATCAGTATAAAAGTTGAGGGATTTGAAAAAGGATCCCGAGTCTAATTTATCTCCTTGGTAAACAAAAACATTATATCTTATAGAAAATTTACAATCTGAAATGATTTTGTGATACGCTATGTCAATGCTTTTGGTATAAATTCTCTATGGTTACTAAAAATCATATAATATTAAAGAACCTTTATAATATTTTAACAATAGTAAGGTACGTTACCTTTTTCACCGGAAATTGGTATTTTTACTAAAAATTACATTATTTGATTTTCTATATATTGTACAAAGACGCATTAAATATTAATTTTGAAGTTAAGATATCAATTCTAATCAATTAAAAAAATTATTGCCCTTACTATTCGTTTATATTATTTTAGATAATAGATACCATAAAATGAAAAAATGTTGTATGATAATATTATATTTTAATTTAAAAATGTCGTGAAATAATGGCACGCGTATTGGTTTTCAAGTTTATTACATAATGCAACGACCCCGTTTTCAAAAAATGTATCATACTTATGGATTGGCGAAGTAAAGTTTTGGGACAAGAGCTTAAGGGATTGGTCTTGAAGTACAAAACCATTTAGCAGTCATTTTCAACGATGGTACTGAACTTGATTTGACAAAGCGTGGCACTTCGAGTGAACAATGGAACTTCTAACTCTGAGTTTAAACTCGTCAAAGAGCAACACAGCAATGCAAAAGATCTAAAAAGACAGAGAATGGGACGGAGAGATTCGCAAAGAAGAAGTGAGAACACGCGTGCCCTGGCTCACTTCCGGTTTCCGGCAGCCCGATAATGCATGGCATTCGAGCCTGAAGAGAGGTGCATGCAGGTATTGCTGGCATTTCGAGCAATAGAAACAGAAACGCGACTTGAAGTGAAGCGGGAGAGCTGGTCCGACCCCAACCCCAACCCCAAGAATAAATTCTTGTATCAAGATTCAAATAAATGCATTCGAAGCCGCGAGCAAAGTTGTATCCCGCGGGGGATACAGGCCATAATACCACTACGAGCCACGAATACCTCTGTCTCTTTTCTGCCCCATCCTACAACCTTCTTCTGGCTGCATCTTATTTCTACCGTTTTCCACCGCTATCTCTCTATCTAATCTCGACGGAAAATTGCTAAAACTATTTCAATCGAGAATGTAACAACTTGGCCCTGTGGTGTACTTCTTTCACCCAGGTAAGCTCAAAAACTTTACTGCCGTTAAAGTCAGTTTTAAGATGATTTTTCATCGCTCTTTCTTCTTGCTGCTTTTATAAATATTTGCGCCCAGATTTCAAACTGCATTATTCAAACTTCATGAAACTACACAGTGCATCCCAGTAACATTTTTGATCCGAGCTTAGGTAGACACGCTGCAAACAATTCGCAACCACAATTATATGATGTCGAATAATTTTTATCTATCTCCAGAAGAAAATTATCCGAGTTCGAATAAGTACAGTTTTTGACTACTTGCAACGTTTTTATTCAACTTCAGATAAACAATATCTCTGGGATTCACTGTCTAGCTTCCTTGAATTACACTGATTATCAGTATTGTTTATCGATCATGGACATTTTTCCAAAAAACACTCTTTTTTTAAACAAATATCGTTCAGCAGTTCAATTTTCAATCGATTTTATGTATTTTTTTAATGACCATAAGGTGTCTAGGCATAAAGTTTAACTGCCATTTTTTATTTTAGCCACTGCCATTCTTTTTATTTATTAACGAATAAATGTTCCCTTTTTTATAACTTTCCAAGCCTGCCGATGCTCTAAATATTCGAAAAAATTCAATAAAACAGGACTGAAACCAGTTTAATAACTGTAATTCAATGATTTATAATCTATTGAAGTAAGATAAAAGAATTGTTTGTTTCATAAATAAGTTTGTAGATAAGTCTCATCTCTTCAAGGAAAACGTATTTCATATTCATTTATATTTCAAATTCAGTTCACAAAGTTCGACTACTTAGCCACGTTTGACCCTTCCTTTAACTGCCTTCGTACTCTGCATGAAACATAATATTTGATTAGATTTTTAAGGCTTATGTTCTAAAAGTTATTCATTATTAAAAGCATTTTGACTAAATTAAACAGTCTAGGCACACATAAAGTATCCGTTTTACTCTCAAAGAATTCCTGTGTATCTAGACACGGCCTAACTAAACGTACACGTCCTATATTTTGATTTAAATCGCTTTTAACTCTGCTGCTGTCCTTTTGTGTGTGAATTTCTTTTTCATTAATGAATTTTACTGTTTTTTAAATAATATTTAGTCAAACAACGTTCTTTAGCTGAATGCTTATTTTCGATTGTATTAAAATAATGTTAAAGACGTTATAAATGAAATAAATGGTTCCAACTTCGCAAGCCTTTTGAGTTGAAAATGTTGGAATTTAAAAAACTTTCAGTTTTGAAAATGGCATCCTTTTAAATTTAAATTTAAATCAATTTGAACGCTTCCAAAATGACACACTATTTAACCAATAAACTTCAAAAACTGGAAATTTTAAATATGCTCTATAGTTGTATAGTAAAATAAATTTCCTTAAAAATTTATAATGTTTAAATCTAATTTTAAGATTTTGTTGTTTCTAAACAGGTTTAATTGTAACGTTGTCAACATAATTTGAATCAGTGCTTTTCTCAAAATTTGACGCCATTATTTTTGAATATTTATACAAATTAGACATGTAAATTATTTATTAAATTGGTAATTAGGTTTTAATATTATCATTTAAGTATATTTAATTCTCTCAATTTCCGATTTATTCAAGTAAACACTGAAGAAAATTTAATGAGTAAGAAAGGCAAAATTTCAGTTTGCGGTCACTGAACTAAGTTAATCATAGTTGTTAAAAATGTCCGGTCCTATATGACAGTTCGAAATAAGTATTATTTCTGATCAGGAAGCTCAAAAATCATTTAGGTTCATAAAAAGTGTGATATATTTTTATATAATTTTGTACATGTAGCATATAAAAGTTGAATGGTAATATCCTTGGAAAGTAGTGCTTTCAGCAAATGTAATCTTCTTACATGGTTGGTAATTTTCTCTGTTAAAAGTATGACCAACCCTTAATATCAAGTGTATTACATAGGTTCTTGAATAATTCGTGACATAGATTTCTGATTTGATCCGTGCGAAGTCAATAATGCCGAACCCAGATTTAAGAGGTCGATTTTATAAGATTGAGTTACGGCTACGACCCGATGAGGAGTCGGCTTACTAATCGAGCCTCCAAGCCATACGAAGGACTTTATAGCTCCTACCTCATGTACTCCTCTCCTTTTTAGTCCGTATACGTCTACCGTAAAGCCATTATTACCGATCCGCGACGGTCGTTTCGCCTTAGAAATTAGGATATGACCCGGAAAACAGACCTCTTGATAGGAGAGGGAATTAAACTGTAATCTGATAGAAGTTAACGAGTCAGAAAGCTCTTGCAATAGATCTCACAAAATTTAACACAATTTAGCAGGAATTCTGCACGAAATTTAAAAATACTTTCTTTATCTGTAAATATTTTTACTCTAAAGACACAAGCCTTGAAAATTTATTAATTTTCTGGCACGGAAAAAGAATTAATATGAAATCAATAAAATATCGTTACGAAAACAAAAGATATAATATTTTCTTGATTTAGGAAAATGTACTAGATTCAAGAATATTGATTTTGTTTGTTTAAGAACATTTTTTTCATATAAGACAAATTTATTTTGCATTACGAAAATACTGTATCGTCCGTATTTGTGCTTACTTTTTCTATATTCAATTATAATTTTTTCCGTGTAAAAATTGGAATATTTTCTTAAAAAGTCATCTTTTTTTGGTTGAAAGTTTTTTTTTGAAGGGCTCCAATTGCAAGAACAAGTTTTACTATTTGATGGAAAACTGAATGATTTTGGATAAAGTTCAGTCGATATCTTAAAAACTAATCTTTTTCCTTCGAAATTTCAACCGACTTGTTGAAAAATCGGCTTTGCGAATAGAAAATTTATCCTTTTGCATTGAAAATTCATCTTCTGTTAGAGAAATTATCTTCCTTCGTTGAAAATATAACTTTTTTGTTGGCTGTTTAACCTTTATTGTTTAAACACTCGATAATTTAGTCGAGAATTAATCTTGGTCGATTAAAAATTCAACTATTTGTTTTAAAAGTCAAATTTTTGTCAAAAAGTCGTCTCTTTTGCTTAAAAGTTTAACTATTTGGTTTTAAATGCAAATGCTGGCTAAAAATTATTTTTATTTTCATTCAAGTATTTGCTTGAGATTCAAGTATTTACAGAAAATTCTTCTTCTCGGGTTTATAAAAATGATACCTACAATATTTTTATTTTAAAGAATGAATTCCTTTAGTAGTCCACTATTTTCTTAAAAAATTACCATATTTCCCATCTCCCAAGAGCATTTTGATTGATGAAGTTTGAATTTACTTTTGCCATGATTTAATTTGTATTTTTTCTCAGAGTTATAAAATCCTCCCTTGTTTTTTAATTTGACACAATAAAGTAATTGGTATCGAATAATTTTTATCATAAACGCTTAGAATTTTTTCTTTTTTTTCATTTTCTTTTTTTTTTAATTTAGTTAGAGCGCCTTTCTTCAATTTTAAATTTATCCTTTACACAAGTTTACAGAATGGTGTTACAGGTATGAATTTTATGTACCCACCAGAATCAGATATCTCATAAATTAATCGTGATATTCCAATTTTAGTGTGAAAAATAATTTGTGCTACAGATACCGATTTCCGGTGTCCCGGCAGCAATTTTTTTTACTCGCCCTACAAGAGCATGACAGATTATTTTTTCGAAGGGGAATTCAAAGTATTTTTCTATTTAGCGACGAATTAATGCCGCCAATCCTGGTATTTTTTAAAAATAATTTAAAGAACAGATTTCAAGTCTCCAGATAAAAATGAACATCTTATTTTTTATACCAGAAAGGTTTGGTTTTATAAAATAACTTTCTGCAGGTTTTATAAACATTGCATTGACAGGAGTATATTGAATGGAATGTTTATAGCGCTCAAAAAGAATTAATTGGAGAGCTCATTAAGGAAGAAAGCAAGCTTCGATTCGTTTCAACTTGATTGTCTGTCGAGAAGCGTAAACAATAAGTTTTTTGTTAATTGAAGGAATACAACTGCAGAATCGTTTGAAAGCACGCATATTTGCAATGTGAGGTAATTGTCTAATCAAGAACTTTCGATAATTGTTGGTTTAATTGTTATATTTATGCAGTTATTATTAAAGCAGTATAATTATCATAAAAAATATCATATCATTTATTCTGAAGTTATCTAAAAAAGGAACGGGTTACAATTTCCTAAATTTTCGTAATTATAATAGAATTTTTGAAAATGAATTATTCCTAAGTAATAGTGGTATTTAACTCGGATTTGAAGACTTTAAAAAGTAATAAATTTACAACTTCCCACATTTAAGTGCTTTAAAATTGAAGATATTTCAACTTTTGAGGCTTTCACCATTTATAAATTATAAAACTTTTTAAATTGAAGTCTGCGAATCAAATATTAATTGTTTTTTCTTGGAATTTTTTAATGCATTAATTTCAATACTTTCTTGACTTGAAATTGGGTTGTAAATATAGATCGTGCTTAATTTGAAATAGATATGAGCACATATATAAACTCTTTCAAATCATTCAAGCCTTTCATGTGTAAGATCTGACTAAGTAAATATTCTTTGATAGGATTTAATTAAATATTTTTATATTATGTAATTTGAATTATTTAAACATTGCGATACATCTGAAAGTAATTTAAACATATTGATAAAGAGTTTTTCGTGCATGAAGGGCTCATAAATCTCAGAAACTTTTATGAGTTACATAAAATTTTATGATTTTATTTACGTGTTGGGATATGAAATTGTATAACTCTATTATTACATCTGCAAACTTTATAAATATTCCTTCTTAAAATTTGTAAATTCGAAAAAATGTTATGCAGAAAAATATTCTTGATCGTCCATTGAATGAGTGGGTATTATTTTGGTACGGTGCTGTCTTCTGTACAGAGATTTGATTTATTCTATCTTGCAAAAGGTTTCATTAGATTTGTGTGCGAAAGTTCTCTTACCTATCCCTTATCCAAACTTAATAATACACAGTAAACCACATTGTAATTAAGTGCTGCATAATATTCTTATTATCAATTTCAGAATCAAAGTGATCCACTTTTACGGATTCGAAATTAATTTTTATACTTGATTCATGTCTGCCGAGGGACAGTCGTTATACTTCCGTTCAAAATAAAAAAGAAAGTAAAATAATTTTTAAAAAATGAATTTCCAACTACAAGAATAAAATTTTTAGCAAAATATTTAACTTTTCAATCAAAGAGGTACATTTTCAAGTAAAAAGATAAATCTTCAACCAAAAGATAAATTTTCAACCAAGCACAGTAATTTAATACTGTAATTTAATATTAAATAAGATGAATTCTCTACCAAAAATATAATAGTAGACTTTTCAATAATAAAAGAAGAAATTTCTAAACAAAAAAAGCTGGGCTTTCAACCAGAGCGATCGATTCAACCTTACGTCGAATGTAAATCACTTTCCGTTAAAAAATGTAGGAGACTTTGAAAGCAGAGTTTTTGATTATTATATAGATAGTCGTAGATAGTAATGACTTGGATGTGACGTAAAAATTACCTGATCGAACGAAAATATCCAAATTTGCATACGTGCCTTTTATCTCACTTTTGTCCAATTTCGGTACCAAATTGAATAAGAGTCATTTAATGTATAAAAGAAATTAAAAGTATTTCGAAAAGATCGCTGCGTTCATTTGGTAACCTATTTTAGTGGTGTGGAAGGAAATTTGTTGTTAAGTTGAAAAGGGAGAGAGATAATCTGACATAGAAAGCTAAAGTATAAGAGAGTGAGACAGAGAAAGAGGGTAAGAGAACGACAGAGGAGAGGAGCGCCATCCTCTCCTTCATGTGGCTTCGTTAAGAGGATTAGTGCTTTGAAGCTACGTCGACTGAAATCGGGGTAGATCGAGCGAGAAGGCGATGAACTCGGGTTGAGAACGCTTGCCACATCCCATAGGAGCGTACTTTAAATAACGACTCTAGAGATTTACTTATTAAACCTGAAGAGGGATAATGAAGTATTTCTACACCCTCGTTATTTCCCACAAATATTTAGTAAAATGAGAACCTTAAACCTTAAAAAAAGCTTTTCAAATTGGATTCAACTTCTCTTGTCTGAACTGCATAATCCAGTGATGTCACGTATAATTTAGGGCAGAATTATATTATTACTTTAATACCCGCACGGGAAATGCGATTTCAGTCTTCGATTTCACGATCGATGACGAATACTATTTTATGTATGAAACCTTAAAATATTGAAATCTGCTATAATTAAATAAAAGCCATTGAATCGTGATATTTCCTTCAAGTGAGATTGAACAAATACTTAAACCTGCAAACTTGCTAAACCCAACTTGGTGAGCACTGCCGCTAGTACTGTCTATTCATGTTTCCCCCACAATTTCTTCTTTTAGCTTTGAACCGCAAATAGTTAGTGAGAATTGAATGTACAATAGAAACCACTGGCTATCTGGGTAGCTCTAGACTAACGTCCATTTTGGTCCTTCAATCGAATAACCTTTTGCCAGTTTATCGATCGCAGCGCACTATGCTACAAAACTTAATGGTGTGGGGAAAGTATATTGAAAAGTGCAGATCACATTTTGTCCATCAATTTCCGCTTAAACTTCAAAAGTTACTTCAACGAATCGCCTGAAGACGCGAAGATAAAGAGAAAATCATCCACCTGATCTTTTACTACCCTCATTTACTGCTTCCCTTTTCGTCATTATATTTCAAGAACGAGAGCAAAGTATCTTATAAGTTCAATAAGTAAAAGGAGACCTTTTGATTTTTTTAAGCAGCAGTTAAAAAAATATAAAAAAGTTTTTTCTGCATAAAAAAGGGACAAAATTTCCGTACTTTATTTCAGATTTTTTTAAATCTGGTTACTCAATGAAATTCATCGTAATAAAATTAAAAGAAAATTGTGTAAATATAACTCCATTTTAATTTCAATGACACAGAGGATGTCAGTAACGAGTTATGCGGTTAATAGTATTTGTGTTTATTTTAATAAAGATATAATATAAGAATTTTTAGCGTGAACAATTAAAGATATCATCGATGCAGAAAGATTCTGCGACTTCAAGTGTTGTTCCTTAATGATTTGAAATAGATTCAATCTTCTCGAATTTGTATTCTTATTCTACAGTAATCTATGTTAGGAATTTTTTTTTTTTAACGAATTCTATAATTATTGTCTCTAGAGTTAAGTTGGCAGAAGTGTCGATGCGTACGTGCGTAGTTTTTGAGTGGCTCGTGAGGCAGTCGATTCGAGTCCGTCCGTGAATGACTATTGGTACCGGAATAACGAAGGTGGGCATGGGGCCGATATTAGCGCTTGGCAGAAGGCCGAAAAAGTGGGTTCTGGGAACCGAGAGGTCGAGATCGATAACGGTTTG
>JAAAKG020149008.1:0-10137 GCA_010014905.2 Druon quercuslanigerum | reverse complement strand
TATACGTATATCGACACCCACGTGGTGATATACGTATATATCTCGTTCCGAACCAAAACCGCCATTAAACACGTGGGCGGAATAAACCACCCATCGCAGATTTTACGAAAATTATTTTGACCAGTGGATTATGGCACCACCCTACTTTTTTAGCGATCTTTCGACAGTTTTACGCTCCCAAAATAATTGGGTTACTCGAAATCATCGCTGAATTGAGTGATTGGATGGTAAATGATAGCCTCGTTAGTTAGAAGCCAACAAGCATTGTCCTTTCGTCCCTCGATTACCTTTATCATCTACAAGCTGTAACTAAAATGCAATAAGATTTGGTGGTTCTCAACATTATAATTGCATTATAATTATACCCCTTTGAAAACAATTAATTAACTTAATACAGTATATTTATTCAATGCAATACACACTATTTGGAACCACCAGTCACAATATTTGAAGCTGACAGTCACATTATTCGCAGTGAGCAGTCACACCATTTGGTGTTAAGTAAGTAAATAATTATATGTTTCTCTCTTACAAGATCAAACTTTAATCAAATTTAAATGTAGTTGATCTGATGTGGAATATTTATAATTTTTTTAATACAGCTAGCTATTCCATTGTTTCACTAATGGTAAAAATATTGTACAATAACGTTCTTTTTAATTGATATTTTTTCGGCGTTGGTTGTTTAACCTTTATTACAATTATTTACACAAACGCAGCCCAAAGAAAATTCATACTCTCATTCGGAAAAATATTCACTGTTCTTTAAATGTAAATACTGTTTCAAAATGACAGATCATAACTAACAATGATTATGTAGCAGGTTTTTGGTAGCAATTTTATTGAAAATTAATTAATTTGAATTTATAAAAGAGCGGCCTAAGGCTGCTAGTAAATATGGAAAAATATATTTTTTAGTAGAGCTTCAATAGCTTCTTATATTGTAACATTAAAATAATTTTATTTTTGAAAAAACACTGAAGAAAATCAAATAGGTGCAAAAGCCTAATGCGCTATACGGGTAATGCGGTTAATAACAATAAGCTTTATTGTAGATAATAAACAATGGCAATAAATAAGTGCAACTTTAAACTAAAAAATATAAATTCTAAACTAAAAATTTGTTTTTATAATTACAAATTAAAAATGTATTTTAATTTAAAATAAAAAGAGTAAAATTCGTCCAAGACGACGCAAGGGAAGAAATGATTAATTACCTAATGACAATTTTGAAAAATTATTTACTTTTAAATTCCGTGTAATTTTCTTAGAGTTCTTGAGTTAATTAAAATAAATTGTTCAAGATTGCACACATAACGAGAAATATCTAGAAAATTTAATAGAAATTGTTTTTATGGCGCAGGAAAATTTTATATCAAATTTTTCGGAAAATCTTAAAGAAACATTTATTTTTATGAAACCTTCAAAATTCTTAGAAAGCTACTAGATTTGATGCTCGAAAACTTTAAAATCTATACTTTTTTTCATTTTCTCAAAACATGTACGTGTAAAATTAATTTTTCAACGTTAAAAAAATTCTAAATATTATTTAATTTTTTTAATCTGTTGAAATTTTTCTTTTCAAGTTCTAAAATAAAAATTTGAGGAAAACTTTTTCTGGAATCTTGAGACAAAAATCTTTTTATCTAACAACCTTTCATAATCCTTTAAAAGTTTCAAAACTTTATTTCAAACTGTTTATCAATCTTCATATTTTCGATAAAAAATAGACGAACTTTGAAATAAATTGATGAATATTTAACTGAAATATGTAATATAAAAAAATTATCATACAAGCAGATTAATTTTGAAAGAAGATGATTAATTTTCTAACAAAAAGTTAAAAGTAATTTCTGAATCAGTCAAGGAATGGTAAAATTGTCATTTAAAAAGGTTATTTTTTAAACAAGAAGATTAATTTAAACGAAAAGAGTTTCTACTGCAAAAAAAAATTTTCAAACAAAGATTAGTTCGTTAAATGTTTGGTACAAAAAAATATTTTTAATCAATGAGATGTTTTTTAAAATGAAATCATGGAGTATTCAACTGGCATAGTTGAATTTTCAGTAAGAAATATTTATTAGCCAGGAAGAAACGAATTTTGAACAAAAAATTTTTTTTTTTTTGAAGATAAAAGTAAAAACTAATCTTTGTGGTCGAGATTTCATATATCATGGTCAACAATTAAACTATTCCAGTTAAAAAACGATCATTTTTTGTCTATTTTAAAGTTAAAATCTTTCTTGGGATATTATTTGTTTTTACTATAATAAAAATTGAAGCAAACAAATCAAAAAAATAGTGATAGCTTTCTTGAGAGATTTTTATTAGTTCTGTCTTAAATATACATTATTTGAGTTTCTCCAGATAAAACAATAATACACGTGCGCGACAATGGCAAGGACAAATATACAAATAGTTAAGAATAGTATACCTAGAAGAAAAATTTAGAATATTCATTAGTTATAATCTTCTAAATATTCGACGTTGGTTAATCTTTCATGTATTTTAAAATAATGAGGATCCCTTATAGTATGGTTTTTGCATGGGTTCTTCTTCTTAATTCTATTGGTGTGTATACAATTAATTCATATTTATAATACCTAAAGCCTACACGTGTCACTTTTTCCCTCAAATATCAAGTTTTGAAATAGTTTAAAACAACGCTATTGTAAAAATTTATTATAAGAGATTATGACATGCAAGGATCCATTGAGATTGGTTACTGTATTTGAGAAAAATCACCTATGCCATGGCTTAGGCCGATAATACACTATTTCAATAACATGTTCCATTTTGGCGAATTTAAGAAAATGGTTTTTATAATTTCGATTCAAAAATTCCGAGAATATTCTATACAATTTCATTTTAACAGAAAATTTAATTTTATTCTTTGTGCGCCCTTCATGCTTGTTTTGTTTACTTTACGATAGTATGAAGTTTTTATAAATTCCCTTTACAAATATTTGCTAAAATTTTATGTTTTTTTTTCATTTGAGATTTATTTTCTCATTCTATAGTACAATATTTCCCAAAATTTCTAGAACTTTCAATTTGGTTTGTTAATTTCTGAAATAATTTAAAACAAATATTGCAAACATTGAATGGAAATCTCAAAATAAAACAAAATTTTAGAAGAAAATTTATAATTTTAGAACAAAGCACAACGCGGAAACAAAACAAACAACAAATAAAAAACGATGATCCTAGAAAACAAGTAATACTTTAAGTGAATTCAAAATAATTGTAAAATTATTTAAAAATTTTTTTTTATACATCTTGGGAATTGTCCCGAAATTCTCTCTTTTCGAGCGGTCAATTTGAAAGTTTCACAATACTGCTTTTCTCCTTGTTTCAATAATGTTAAAAATGTTACACACTTACGCTTTTTTATTAAATTGTTCCATTTGTCAAGTTCTAATATCATAAAATAAAAAATTTTGTAAATCTATAATACATTGATAAAAATCTCAAAGAGTATAAAATTTTTTTGCTAATTTCCTACTTGAATTGGTAGACATTCCAGATTATTTATGGGAAGAAAACTATCAATAAATACTTCTTCTAAATGTTAATGATTTTACATCTTACTAGATGGACGAAATAAAGTTTTGAGGCATACAGATAAACTGTCAGAGAAACTATCCCTAGCGGAAAAATTTCTTAAAGAATACAGAAACATGCTAAAACAGTCGCTGATGGGAATTTAAGTGAGTAGTTTCAAATTTAAAGGTTTGGAAGTTTTAATGTACTGCAAAGAAGATTTTGAGGGGAATTTATCAATTTTCGCTTTACTGGGTAAAAAGGCGCTTAAAGTAGCATTTCTTGCGCACGTGAAAAAGCATTCTCTTTTTGTTATAAATAATTAAGTAAACAAATCCGGTTTCTTAAGAATCGGATAATTCTGCGCCTTCTGTTTTTTCCAGAAAATCAACGGAAATTACCTTTCTTTTAGCTCGGACAGTTTGTGGAAATACTAAATCTTTGCAGTGATCATCTTTGTAGTCTTTCCTACAGACGAAACCCATTTTATTTATTAGATCAGGGCCCAAATGAGCATTTTTATTTTCTTACTAAATTGTTTATGAAAAAAAAGAAAAATCTTGAGCCACATACACTTTCTTGATCTGTTTCCGACCTAATTTCTGAAAATCCCTATTAGGATTTAGAACTAGAGTATTGAATTTTCGATAGTCTGGGCATGTTTCTTTAACTTAACTCGACAGTCAAATTGTTAAAGTTAAGTTTCTTTTTTTTATAATGTATACGTAATGCATGCAAAGTACGTAGATTATGTTTGAGTATCAATATTTTCAAGGAATATTGCAAATAAGCCAAACCTGATTTAGGCGGTATACAATTAAGTAATTGAATTTTGTTTTTACTATAGTTAAAGGAATATTAACATTATAAATTTTTACAATTTTGTGTCTCGTTACAGAAACATCATCAGGTACGTCTCCCAAAGAAAGAGACTTTCTGTCACGTGTGGGGATGACAAACGAACGTGCCAATCCTGAAGGTATCTCTAGATTTTAACAAACGATTCCCCTAAGTTATTTGGAAGCAAGATTATCTGAATTTGGCCGCAGAAGGAAAATTTTTGTTGCAAAAAGATTCTCGTTGTGAAGATGTATATCCACTTAAACTAAAATTCAAGGGGAAATTACATTTGCGCCGAAAAAGATTATTTTATATTACACCTCCGCGAAAAAGTAAAATTCCAGGGTGGTAGGCTACTTCAAAAAAGTAGCTGTAGCTTGATACATAGTTTTTTATTTAAATCCCGGGTTACCTTGATAGGATACCTTATATTTCACACATGCCTTAAAAACTAATTTCATTAAAAAAAATTTTCATTTTGCCCTCTCTACCATCTAATATTATTTTATAGAACGATCAAGTTTAAAGAAAGTTCCGTGACATTTATAGAACCTTCCAGTAACAAAACAAAACAATGATAGCAATTTTAAATTCTCTCAGTCCCCTAAAAGCGTTAAGTAATATATGGACAACCCATAAACAAAATTTAATCATCTGTTTCTTTTTGCTCAGCTTCATCTTCCGAAAGAGATCTTTCTCCTGACCCGCATCTTCCTCCTGCCATACCACATTCTTCTGACAGAGCTCGTTCTTCTGCTGAGCCTCGTCTTCGTGAGAGGTCTAGGTCTCCTCCTGCCGAATATTCTGCCCCTGTTAAGTATTCTAGTGCTGTCATTGTTTAAATTGGATATCTGTGTATTTCTGAAGAACTTAAATCTATCCGGATTATTCCCCACAATAATCCACGAAAGCTATTCGAAATTCGCAAATACAATTTTCCTACTGGTAAGCCTATTCATGTGAGAGGAGGTGGTAGCGGCTTGGCACCTATGCCAACCGAAGAACAAAATGTTTTAGCAACATCCAGTGGTGACGTCCTTGTAATATTGCATTGTAAGAGTGCAAAGCTTTGTGAAATCTATATAAGTACTTATCTCGGTGCAATTCGGGCGAAAATTAACATATATACTGAAAAGATTGCCGAGCTGAATGCAAATGAACTAGACGAAACTCCCTTGTGTCCTAGAATAACAAATTATTTTAGTATGGTACGTCTTAGACAGGCCTGAATGGAAAATTTCCGCATATTTAATTCAGATATACTATAGTACACAATAAAAAGTTAATGAATAATTGATTTATTTGTTTATTGCACATAAAAATCCTAGTCAGCTCTTTGGGTAAAAAAAGTTAATATTTTTTTGTCTATATAATCGTTCTTGGCTCAGCTTCAGGATCTGGTCCTGACAGAGTACTTAATTCTCAATTATTAAAGCTGAAAATAAGTATATTTACAAATAAAATAAGTTTATTAATGAAACACTACGTAAAACTATAATCTTTTATGAATGAAAGATTCAGCTAAGAATCGTATAAAAATATAAAAATATTCTAAATTGGTCAATTTTAAATACATCTAAGTTCAACTTGTAATAATTTCAAGTTAAAATACGACTACCCTGCAAAACTCAGAATAATAAATAGTTATTTATTAAGCGTTTTTTCATTCTGAAAACGAATCCAGCTTTAGAGTTGCTTTGACGCATCAGGTTTTTGTGATATCCTAAACTAAAACTGTTGACAAAATGGTTTTGACCCATTTGAGGGTAATTGGCATTGCGATTTTTTTATATGAAAAAACTAGACAGAGCATCTTAAAATACAATTGTTTCCCTTTCGAATGTCGTTGAGCCTGTGCAAATTTTTTTTCGCCGTGATATCGAATTTTGAAAACGTTATTTTTCTGAATTTCACAGTATTCAAAAATACATTAGGGTGTCAATAACCCGAGCTCACATATTTCGAACCCACGGCTCCCCTTACATATAAACCCATAAGCTCCTTATTCCCAATCCCACGAACCTTTAAGCTCACAAACCCTAATCCCAAAAATCGCGCAGTAAGAAAACCCAGTCCCAGAAAACTCTATTCCACAAACCCCTAAACCACATATCGTAAACCTACAAATTTAAACTTTATTGCATTTTTGAATATTGAGAAATTAATCAATATAAGATTTAAAAAATGCGATATCTCGGTAAAAAAATATTTGCGCAAACTCAGTGGAAGAATGGCGTCAAAAACATTGTTTTTTGCATATTTAGGGAAGGATGTATAAAAAACCTGACGCGATAGAGCAATTCTGAGGCCGGATTCGAATTCAAAGCGAAAAATTTCTTCAGAATTAGCGAAAATTATTTAAGCTGTGATTCGGTGTCTAAGATGGAAATAAAATTACATGGTGTCATTTACTTAGATTTTATTTTGCGAACAAAATATGTTTTGAATATTATTCGTGAATGTAACTGAAAATAAAATGAATAAAATAATTAAAATCTTAGTGTTTCCAAAATATTTTAATTTCTTTCCCACGATATTTACTTGAGAGTGGAAATTAAAATTCTTAGTTTTTCAGCTGTATGAGAACTCATTAAAAAACAGGTGATACACTGGTAAACTTATATAATCATTATATCATTCAAGCTGGTACAATATTTACAATATTCGTACAGGCGAACTTTGAACAGGGCAGGTCCTAGCGATGACGACAGAAATAGACGTATAAATTATTACAGACGCAAAAAAAGGATAGTGGAGCGATCAAATAAGGAAAGTAAGGATAAAATTAGAACAAAAGAAGAACAGAAAATACAAAACGACGTTGCAGAAAGCATGAAACTACTTTATAAAGCAATAAAGAGGAATAAAAGTACAGAATTTGTCAACATGAGAAATAGGAATAGGGAAATGCCGATTTTTATATTTTTGTTTGTTTAAATTTTTATAGAGCTGCAAATAGCGAAAAAATGTTGATTAAAAATTTTTTTATTGTAGTTCTCTGTGAACATTTTTATTAGTAGCATCAGGCCTCAGTTTTTATGCAAAAGGGTCGGCAAAAGAAAACAAAAATAGTTAATATGTCAAGTTATTTGTTATAAACAAATATTTGCATCAAATAGCCAGTATGATGGGATATGTTTTTGTGTTTCGTGTATTTATGCATTGAAATCGCTCGTTTAGAGCAATAAGGTGAGGTGTAATTATGAAAATGTGGTATACGATATAATTCGATAAATGTATTAACAATTACTGTAAACAAATGCAGGATTTAAATACTTTTGGGCAAAAAAGAACCGAATTTTCTTCCGGTTGTCTTTGAATATCATTGCCTGTGACGCTCATTGATATTTTTTGACACAAAATATCATTTAATATTTTTATAAAAGAACCATTCAAAAAACATTTCCATTGTGGAAATGTTGATTTATATCCATATTATTCGTAGATGGAGTTAGCAAAGTTATCAGATAACAATAATACTTTAAAGTGGATCACAGGCAATGAGATTCGAAAATAAACGGAAGAAAATTCGGTTTGTTTCTGCCTCAAACTGTTCAAATCATGCATTTGTTTATAATAATTGTTAATGAATTTAACAAATTATCTCGGATACCACATTTTAATGATCACATTTAACCTCATTTCTCTAAACGAGCGATTTCGATGCATAAATATACTTCACAAAAACATAATCCAATATTCTTGCTATTTGTTGCAAATATCTGAATATAAAAAAATAACTTAACATATCAAAAAAATTTTTTTTCGTTGACCCTTTTGCATCAAACCTAAGGCTCCTGGCAAGTATTTTAATACTCTCATTGGATTAATGTACTCTCGTGACCAACTTAAATCTATCCAAGTTACTCCCCACAAGAAGCCGTAAAAGCTATTCGCAATTCGAAGGAAGCTCCGTTCTTCGATATCGAAGTATTTTAACATGCTACGTCTCAGCCAGGCCTGAATCGAAACTTTTTGCACCGTTTTTTTAATTTATGCAAATGCAAAATATAAAGTTAATTAGTACACTTATGTGTTACAAAACAGGATCTTTTCGGCGAGGTGCCATGCGAACACGCGAATAAGCACGACTGCGAGCTCGTGTCGATCAGCATTGGGTCCCCCTACTGAAGCCGACAGGACTGACCGGATTATTTTGAGCAATCAGACATTGACAAAGGTGCCATCAGATATGCGAATATATATTGCGGAGTAGTATCGCGAAGTTACTTGAACAATCTTCACGAACAAAATTTTTTTAAAATTCTGTTTTGGGTTAAAAATTGATATTTTGTAGCTAAAAATTTATAAGCTCTTGCTGAAAAGTTATTCCTTCTGTTAGAAAATTAATCCGTTTTTTCGAGAATTTATATTTTTAATTAATAATTCAGGTACTCCAGATGAATTTGCATAATTTCAGTTAAAAAATTCATCGCGTTGTTTGAAAATAGAGCTACTTAGTGGAAGTGACACTCTTTCTTGAACAAATAATTTTGTTGTATACAAATTTATTTTTCCAAGAAAGAGTTTCTCTTCTGCTTTTTCTTGGAAAAATAATTGTGTTGTATATAAATTGAACTATGCCATTTTTGGTTAAAAGGTAATATTTGAAGAATTGTAAAGGAGTTTTCTTATAGGATTTCAGGAGAGACCCTAATAGTTTTCCGTTTGATAAATCGTTTAGAAGAAACATAACAAAATTAATTAAAGAGTTCATAAGAGATTAATCTATGTTTACTTTAACCATAAATTTGGTGAAGTTTCTCAAGGTATAATGACTGTACACGTGCGCGATAATGGCTAACGGAAAAGTACGAATACGTCAGACTAGTATATATAAATGAAAAATCAGAATATTTATTACTTACGATCTTCTAAAGATTCGAGATTGACTTTTCTTTCTTGCATTTTTAAGTAATGGAGATCCTTTATGTTGTAGTGTTAACCTTTCTTATTATTTTAAACTCTATTGGTAAGGCTAACATTAAATTACATTTACAATATTCAAAACCTACAAATAAAAATGTACACTCTTAAGCTTGACATTTTGGAGGTTTACCACCTTTTAGAAAAAAAATATCTCTGAGGAAAACTGAACATTTCGCTAGTCCCAAAGTATTTGAAATCAATCATTCATAAATTTTGTGTCCCCGTTTTCTCCCAAACAGCAGTTTTCGAAATTATGGATTGTTTATTGGCTAAGGACTTGTCAGCTATTATTTGTAAATATTATTGAACTATCTCTGACAAAGTAAAAAGCTTTGATCGGGCAAAAATACTCAGGAGCGGGTGTTGTGCCTTCTCTGTTTTTGATAGAATGTGGATTTGTTATCGTTGAACCTCTGTGACTGACGTACAATCAATCATTAAGGACCGGAGTTTTTAAAAGCGTTGGTAGGGTGACGTAGTTACCCCAATATAGAAAACTGGTTGTAAACAACATACAGAGAATGACAGACGCTATCAATGTTGAATGTAGTTAATTCCGAAATATTTTGGCAGATCGGCAAAACGTTCTTTGCTCTCATAATTTCATAATACAATCCACCTTACAGTGCATAGTCAATAATAATAATAACAATAATAATAATAATAATAATAAAGAGCAATAATAAAGAGAAATAATAAATATAAAATAATAATATAAAGAGCCTCGGTGGCTCAGTGGTTAGATGCTAGGTCCGGGGTTCGATCCCTGAGCCGGTACCTCTGGAAATTTTTCTATGTACCTTTACCGAGGTTCTGGTGGTTCGG
>JAAAKG020149007.1:0-10138 GCA_010014905.2 Druon quercuslanigerum | reverse complement strand
AAAAAATATTTTGACGAATGGGTTTCCGCGCGAAATTTAAATTAAAAAGTCTTACTATTTTTTGCCCACAGTAGTATTCGCGGAAACTTTGTTTTTGGGGTTCAGAAGGTCTCAAAACGTTGACACTTGAGAAAAACGGGGCGAAAGTTAAATTTTACACACATCTGAAACCTTCTTTCATCAGAATGCAATACCTAATAAATTAGCAAGCGAAATGGTTGATAATTAAAAAATTGAACCATGCAGGGCACGTTTACGAAAAAACTATAGATCAATTTAAAGAGGAAACGTCCTCCATATGGTTACGGTTATTTATTATTTTTATTAATTATTTAAAAAATATTTTTATTTATACATATACTTTATTTATAGAAATTGAAAATAACACGAAGACCAGCGGTTTCTTCAAATGTTTAGATCTTTTAGGTATTTTTTTTAACTTTGAGTTTAAGTGAAATATATTTTCAGTTTTTATCTAGTCATTTTTCATTTTTAAATTATTAAGAATATTTTTTATTTATATAATTGTGAGGAATTCAAATGCGAAGGGCTTTTTTGAAACTTTAAACTTTCTAAAATATTCTTTTAATGATTGTTTGTTTTAATTATGAAACTTCCGGAATCAAGGTGCACAGATGTGCGAGTGAACTATGGTTCTTGGACAAACCTTATCATTCACATGCTCTTTTAAATTTTTTTATTTTACAGAAGTATAATACAAATAATCATACATAAAACTATTTCCAAAAATAGCGTTGCACAGAAAAACGCGATCCTCAAATGTACACCAAAATCGATGTTCTTTTGAGTTGCAACAAAAACGAGCCACAGAGTTTCATTTTGCGAATCTAGGGAAAATTAATCATTTTGAGACTGTTTTTTCTTATTTCCAGCAACTCAAAGTATTGTTTGGAAACTGTAACTTATAATAATAATTACCTTATTCTTAATTTCCTCCCATTTACCAGTGAGTATTAGTGTATTGAAATAAAATTTGTGATTGGTGTAGTATGATTTCCCAATCTAAGGTTAGTCATAAGCGACATGACATTCAAACCACTAAAGCCGGGATGTAAAAACCAAGCCGTGACCGGCTGCATCGAAATTGATGCCTGGGCGTTTAAAGAAATTTCCTCTACATTTTCTGCGAAAGTTTAAAGCTATCAAGTCTTGCAGTTGCCAGTTGGTAGTGCCATACATGAAAAATAAGGAAAATAGAATTGTATAATAAAAATAAAGATTTTTATTCACGAACCCAAGTAATCGCAAGTCGTTCTCTGATAAAACTGTTCAGTTCAGACTGTCAATCTGACATGAGCAGCAGTGAGTAGGGATGTAATGTTTCATGAAACTTTAGCCTGATGAAAGGTTGATATGACATTGTGGATCTCGTGAAACATTTAAATGTTTC
Source organism: Druon quercuslanigerum (assembly GCA_010014905.2). Classification (NCBI taxonomy): domain Eukaryota; kingdom Metazoa; phylum Arthropoda; class Insecta; order Hymenoptera; family Cynipidae; genus Druon; species Druon quercuslanigerum. The sequence goes on along the minus strand of JAAAKG020149007.1, from coordinate 8,727 downwards.
AAATATGGCGGCGGGAAAATTCAAACTGATAAAATAAAATACAAATCTGACCTTCGAGGCCAAACCGATCTGCGCATGCACAAAATAATTTTTCTTCCCCTCACCCCTCAATGAAACATTTTATGGCTTACATCTCTACAGTGAGACCCCAGGGCCAAACGTACCGAGGATTATAAAAAATATATAAATCCCTAGAAAACGAAGGCAAATTCTTTTAACTATCAGGCTTTTTTTAGGTGTTTTCACTTCGACCTAAGGTTAAATTCACTTCGCTGATTGCTGAGAAGAAAAAAATAAACCAAATGCTTGCAGAAAAAACTTTATTTTTGTAATATCTTTGCAGTTAATTAACCGATTCACATGCATTTGGTTCATTGTTTTCCCCCTCAGCATTCAAAGAAGCGAAGTCAACTAGTGGTTCAAATGAAAATGCCTACTTGCACATGTAGACGGTCATAACTTGCTCTATACATCCTGGCTTTAGTTTAAATGTCGACGGCTATAATTAAAATCTAAGATTTGCAAAATGCATTACGAAGTGATAATTTTATTCCAAGTGAGTATTACGCGCTATTCAATAAAAGAAAGTTAAAAATTAGGCAAATATTATTTCAATTAGATTGCTTATTTTCAAATATTTAGTAGAATATGGTAAAGCGAATAATTGTTTTGACTGGTATTCAGGTAGGTAAAAACACGGTTCAGCACTTCACAACTCTCAATATGAGCCAAAATTCAGACTCAATATGATCATTTTCCATGAAAATTCTCATTTTATGACCAATGAAATTTGAGCTACAACAAATTTAAAACCAGCGTTTTTGTGTGTGAGCAGCTGTTAATATATTTTAAAATTATTTCTGAAAATAAAATATAAAATTCGACGTAATTCAAAAATCAGTTTCAATAAGGAGAACATACTGAAGAGCGACATGTTCAAAATATTTTGAAAAGCCTTTCTCACTCGATGAAAAAGACTTCATAAAAACGCATGAAAATTAATAGGAGAAAAAGACAAATAACTATAAGCACTTTAACGAAACTCTCGTCTACTGCGCTTCCACCATTAACGATTTTGCGAATAAGAAAATGCATACCTATGTCTACGGGTATATCAACGCAACATCCCATGCGTATTTGTAGATTTTCACACACACAAAAACACAAGGATATTTATATATATATATATATATATATATATATATATATACAGACGTGTGCAGGGTTGCGGTGTAAACGCGTTTCCGACTCGACGTATACTGGGAAAGATTCCACATCTACCGCTGCGGGGTGCCTTGCTAAATAATGCAATAACACAAGAATTATTGCGACTTAATGATACTTTATGTATAATTATGTGGCTGCACTGCGGCCATACGAACACAATTTTTATTCAAGTTTAGATATACTTACACAATAAGACGCCTTTTTGATTAAAAAAGAAATACATCAACGTTTTGGAAAATTTAAATTGAATTGTATTTCTGCTAATCATATCTTTTATTTAATTTTTTTGTCTAATGATCTATTTTTAAAATTTATAAATTCTCATAAAATAAATTGATACGAAATATATCTGATCTTAGAGATGCGACATTCGGCTCAGCTTTAGTTGCGGGACTTATGCACTGGCCAAATCAATTTTTGATAATGTTTCTCAATTGTTACCAGCTTTCTTGTTTCGTACAAAAGAATAGTTATTCATTAAAATATATTTAAAAAATTCTGATAAGGTTTAAATCCCGAATTTTAGTTACCAGTTTTCTCGTTTTATACACCATTGTGTTCATTGGAATTAATTGTACCCAAGAAGTGAATTTGGCTTGGTAAGTCGATTTTAAACTGAATCTTGGATGGCTGAGTTTATGAGTTAGTGAGGTTTAACTTAGAATTGAGATGGGTCGTATTTCTGGTAAACGACTTTATTGTACATTTTTACACTTTTTCTAGGGAGTAGAGTGATGGGGATTCTTGGTGGGCATTTCTGTACGAAAAAATGTTAAAGGTGTGATAGAATGTTATAAAGGGTCGTTCGGAGGGAAAGATTTTTATCGTGGGTTTGGTTAAGGGAGCTGTAAAGACACTGCACATACGTCGTTTGTAGGGTAGGTTGTTAATTGACTAACTACGATACTTTGATACGGAGTGTTCCTAATTGACAACTTTTCTTGCACAATCGTGATGTATGTCTGTAAATTCAATTTTTTTAAAGACGTGCTCGGCTGGCATATCTGCTGAAAACTGTTTTGGTGCAGTCCGACATGATTTCTTTGGGGTCCTCTGCACTGGATGATTCTCTGCAGGCTTTCCCAGAAGGTAATCCTTATTAGGTAAACAGAAGGCATACGTAGAGCATGTTCTAACTGATATTTTTATAAAGTGGTCCTTAAGGGGCTTGTCCACTTAGCGATTTTGTCTATGCTTTCCTAGGAGGAAATCCTTCGTAAGTAATGAGAAGGCGTTTATAGACAATTTTTATGTGCTTGTTTATAGTGCGCCTCTAAATAATTTCGTTCAAAGATCCCACGTGTGCGATAAATACATGTGTGTAGATGATTTTCTGATAGGCAATATTAAGCGATCAAAGGATTATTTCGACACGTGTCCACTGAGCCTTATCATGTACATTGGATATTGTAATAGGGCATTCCTAATTGATTGCTCTGGAAGCATGTTCACTGAGTGTTATTGTATAGGTGTTGAGAAAGAAACTCTTTTAATTTAATAAAGAAGTATTTATAATATAGTATATATATAATAGCCAATGGCCGTCTATATTTCTAGGTGTAAATTCTTACTAGGTAACCAAGAGGCGTGAACAGTAAAGTTTCTTCAGGGCGTATTTACGGTGCATTCCTCAGGGATTTATGAGGGGTTCTGTCCAATTTTTGGTGCGCCTTCCTAGAAAATTTTCTATTGGAATTTCAAGGAAGTGCTTACCAACGGGAATACTAAAAAAATCCGAAAGTGTGGACCAAGGATAATTTTTATGGGCTTGATTTAAGAACTTTTTCAATCGATTGCTAGATCAGTTAATGGCCGTGCTATAAACAGTTTATTGAACCCGTCAGCTTGTTATAAGGGACGTTTTAAAGATCGATAAGGGGGTGTATTCTTAGGCTTCTGTAGGAATCTTTTTAGGATAAGGACAAGAATATGCGAGTAAATTTACTTGGGAGTAATGCTGGATGTAGATCATTGGGGCCACTTTTAGAATTTTTGCTGACAAACCTCAAGCTAGGAATTTTTTCTGCGAAGTGCAGCTCTTTGTTCTGTGAGTAGCAAGGAGCAAATAATTGTTTAACCTCTCCTCCTAAGAATCTTAGTTTATATCTCTCCTAGCTCTAAAAGAATTTATATAAAAGTAATTGACATAAAAGTGGTTTTAATATGACTGCTTAAATATTGCGGATAATTCGCTACCAAGTAAGCGGTGTATTCTGCAACATTCATTACCTGAATTAAGCACGCCGGTTTTAAGCGCTGCAGCGTGGATCTTGATATTGTAATTACCTCGATTATAAATTGGTTGTCACTTTTTTATCGTTTAAGGTCACATGTAATGAATGCATAGATCCACCGAATTCCCGTTACCTTTTATCAGTGTCAGCATCTTTCTCTTTCTCTTCAGCTCTTCTTCATCTTTCCTCCAACAGTTTCCCAACGTCTACATATTCTCAAAAGGATTAACAGAGGGTGGACTTTGTAAAGGCGAGATGGAGATCCAACTGGACCTGAATCCTCTTTACCTGGCAGGACTCCCAACCTTCGTACATTGTTCGGGTCTCGATTTCAAACAATCCGACAGCCGATGGATTCGCGCTTAGCTCACTCTCCGCGACTTTACATATACAGCATACCGTTATGATAAGCTTAATGCATGCCTGTGCAAGCCTTGGGCTACGTCGCGATCTGACGTAACAATAAAACATTGTTAACTTTGATTGCCTTGTGGCCGGCGCATACCACTCGATGGAATCCTACTTGCCACTTGCCGGGTGCTTCAACGCAAAAATGCTTCAGGGCCTTGAGGTTAAGGACGAACTGATTTTCAAGAGTTGATTCTCACCCAAGTATTTTTGAAATAAGCATTCATCATTATCAGTAATATTTCCTATGATAGATAAAGGGAGAGGGGGTCAGTATTGGACAATCTTATTTTCAAAATTTTTAGTACAAAAATAATAAATCTTAACACATTACAACTAACAGTAAAGTCCAGCAGAAAATTGATCTGCACAAGTAAAAAATTGCAGTTTTAACATCAAATAAATTTTTAATCAAATATTTGATTTCTTAGCTAAGAAGATTAACTTTCAACCCAGAACATTACATTTTAACCATAAAAGACGAATTTTCAACAAAATAGAACGTTTTTCAAACAAATAGGTGAATTTTCGTCTCAAAATAGATAAATATTTAACACAAAATGCAAAATGCAATAGTTACATTATCATTTCAAGAAAGGCCGTGGTTGCATGGACCAAAAATTCGGTATAAATAGTCGGATTTTTTCGGTAAGAATAGGTCGAGATGGAAAAGAGGCTATTTGTACCGAAATTTCGGTTGGAATAGCAGGATTTTTGTGTGGACATACCCATATTTGTACAAAGATTTTGTTGCAGGTAGATTTTTCATCTTCAGAAATTTTTTATTTCCGACCAAAAAAACACGAACTTTCGACAAAATACTTATATTTTCCATCAGAGAGATAAATATTTAACTCATAAAACCAAAAAAATAATTTTACACCAGCAAGATTAATTTTCTAACAAAAACGATAAATAAAAAAATCGTAAACCTTACACTTGAATTTCTAACTAAAAAATATAAATTTTAATCCGAAAATGCACTTTTAATTATAATAGAGAAATTTGTGTAAAATTGTTGAATTTTCAAGCAAAGAAATTAATTTTTAATTATAATGATTATTAAAACAAAATTGATAGAAAATGCTTGAAACTCAATACTTGAGTAATAATTGAATTTGCAAAAAAAAAACACAGTTTCATTTTCAGTTAAAAAAGTTAATTTTCAACCAAAATAAAAAGGAATTTTTCACAAAATGGTTATATTTTTATCCAATGAAATTAATTTTTAACTAAAATGATTACTTTCCAAGAGTAAAAATCTGCTCGCCGCGCAGGAGGAGTCTCCTCGCGTGCTAGGCGCGCGGATCACAGTATTGAGCGCTTGATTATATATTGACGTCACGCTACGCGCTTGGTTTTTGTATTTCTCCCGAATTTGTGTACAGACATTTTGAAATTAAAGGTCAAAACATCGACTGCTGTGATTTGGTTATTGTGAACTTTCTTTTGTTTAAGCTTTTTCGGCTTTAGCGAACGTATTCTCATTATGTATCTCGTGCCTCGCACTCAATTTTGTCCAAAATGTGAATTTTTCTACATTATGTTCTACACTATTATGTTAAATGTATATGATATTTTTTGCTGCACTTTTATAATTATCTTGTTATTGAAAAAAGTAATGAGGATAAATTGTTCATATTTTCGTGCACTATAAATAGCCGAAAATAGAATTTAGAAATTTTGAAACGAAGCTGTTTAACGAACTCGATCTTTCATTTTATACCCTTATAAAGTGTACCGAAGGGCAATCCAATCAGATAGTTCCTTTAAATGTTACCGTGTTTACAGACTACAACTGATGGAATCAGTGAAAGTAATTTTTCACATAAAACGAATACCTTCTCATTATGATGAGAATGTAATAATGAATTATTTTTTTGCGATCAAAATTTGAATTTTCGATTTTTAAAGAAGATTCCAAAAGTTGTTATGACAATCTTTTAGATCCTTCAAAAAGGAGCGTTTTTCTCCGTTCACTCTTTTCCATGTCAAGCGCTTTTTGGCCGCATTTATCTTCAAGCAGTTGAATTTTTTTTATAAGGTCAAAACAGTCGAAGTATAATTGCCCTGTATGTTTTTCCAAAGATTTATCTTTATGTTCATGTTTGAAGAAAATTTGGAGTAAAATGAAAATTATAGTAGAGTTATTGAAAAGCATGTAGTCTTTTTCAGGCGAATAAATTTCTACCTGCAAGATTTTACTGTGGCCTGCTGATACCAGAAAATTATGACATCAGTTCACCCACATTTATGACGTAAAAACTTTTCCAAATTGAAGGTAACATTCTTGAAAACTGTAATTTACCTTTTGTGTTTAATTATAATATTTCCAAATCACGATTTTTCGTAAACATTGTGCCTCGTTTCGCAACTTTTGATTTTTTGAGTACAAAATAGTAATATATAACAATAATAGTAGTAATTGTAGAGAGTGTGCATAAACAAAATTTACATTTGCATCAGTAAATAATCTTCCTTTTTACCTATTTTTGTTGTTGCATAGTTCGAATAAAAAATAGAAAATTATATATCTTATAGAAATATAGTCTTACCCAAATTTCTAGATCTTTATACAGTACACAATTTTCTTATTAAGAAATTTTCCTGTACCTCGCAAAGTTTTGCTAAATATATTATTTATTTTTAATGAAAATTTGCACGATCAAAACAAAAAATATATGTGTTGGCAGCCAATTTATTCTAGAGCATGTGTGTCGATGTTTTTGACCTGTAAAATTGTTTATCATGTGGAGATTTCCCATAAAAATATTTTTTCCTTTGCTATTATTTTTTACGATTCAAACAAAAACTACGCGCCCTTTCGAAAAATAATTTATAACAAATTTGTAGATATTTTTGAGTGAACAACTTACGTCCATTCATTTTTTTGTACCTTCCCGTGCATAAATTTTGCCATGGCCCCGGTCAGGGACGGATTGGACCAAGAGTGGCGAACCCGACTCTGGCCACATTCGTCATGAAACGCACGCAAAGATCGGAGTCGAACCTGATAGCCTTGTCTGTCCCCGACCTGGACCCGATCAATTTCCTGTTGAAAGGCATGTTCTAAATTATGGGGTATCTTAAAACTAAATTTGTAATACATTTAGATAAATATGTGAAACGCCTTGCCATTACGTCCACTCTTAACTTTACTGACGTGAAGGGCGGGTGAAACAGAATTTTTCCAGGTGGGGAGTAAACAAAATTTTTACAGACCGAAAGTGGAATTGTATTTTGGATTCTAGCTTATTGCCTACATAACCCATATAACCCTGCAACTTTCAACGGATTTCAGGTGGGGAATTTCCCCACGTGGATCCTTTCAGTTGGGGAGTACTCACCACAGTCGACACGTCTTTTACCGGCCCTGCTGACGTTTAATCTTCGCTTATCATCCCAGTCTTTCGCGTTAGTGAAAAGTTTACTTTTTGGGAAAGCACTTCTCCTCCGTGACCGTAAACTTTGAGCAAGCAGCAGATGAAAATAACTTATGGGAATTTGATTTTCACTAAAAATGGAATAGCTACATTTTCAGATAAAACAATTAATCTTTAACAAACAAAATAACACAAGATTTCAACAAAATCAATGATCATTTCAATAAAATAGTTCAATTTAAGCAAAAATATCCTTAAACAGGAGCAAGTTTAAATTTGGAGTAGGGCATTTCTTAATGGATTACAGTCTTCATTTTCGTACAGGTTATTTCTTAAAACATTATAATTTAGTCTTTAGAGCAAGTTATCTAATTATTTTTTACTTTAAACCTCAATTAAATATAAAAAATTAATAATAATAGTTCTTATCTTCTTGATAATATGTTACACTGGAACCGGGCTGCCATTCACCTACTGCACTTGATGTCAACTTAAGAACTGAGTTCGAGAGTTAAGATCAGAAATTTGAAATGGAAAAAACCCAGATTCAGGACCGTGTTAAAAAAATTTCAGGCCTATGCTTATCCATCTTAACTGCACTATTCTGTCTTATGAATTAAAAGGGCTAATCAATTTTGTGTTAAGTTTCACAGAGAAAATATTGTCAAAATAAGTAAACGTATATGCTACTTTGAGTAGAAAAACCATAAATTTTAAAATCTATGAGAAAGTAGAGGGAGATTAGTGGATATTTGTACCATCGTTTAACTTAGATTTGGGCGCGTCAGTAGTAAAAAAAAACGTCAGAAACTATCTACTAGCATAATATAATCATTTATCAACTTTTTAGAATTTTTAATATGACCCAGCAGTGTAGTCCTTTTCGCTTTTGGAATTTTTAAATAATAATTGCATTCATCCAAAATATGCCCGATCTGTCAGAACTCCGGGCATAAAAAATTTCATAATCTTTTTGGTTGGAAAATTTTTGTCTTCTAATTTTTTTTGTCTCTTGTGTAGGCTTTCGAAAAATTTAATTCTTTAAATTTTTGATATAATTTTTCACAATTAACAGAAAAGCTACTATTTCTATCTACAAATTAATAATGCCAAATTTTTAGACCCTTTTTGGCTGCATAATTTTTTCTTCACCTTTCTTCATATCTTGCATAATTTACCGAAAAATTAAATTTTTTATTTTTTATTATTTTCTAGTGCGATCGAATTTTGAATTTTCGGAAAAATTCAAAAACCTGTCATGATTCTCTCATAGGGCTCTCAAAAAACAACGTTTTTCTTCTTCTGACTTTTTTTATCTAGTGCGTCGTTTAACTTTAAATTTTCATTTTCGTTTGTCTTTTTAGGTTTTGAAAAAGCTATAATTATAAAGTGTGCCAAAGGGCAAACAATTAATAATTCCTTGGTGATACGATGCTCACAGATTACCCACATAAAAACTATTTTTTCTGATTCAG
>JAAAKG020149006.1:0-10138 GCA_010014905.2 Druon quercuslanigerum | reverse complement strand
TATTAAAATACATGTAAAAATTGAAACTTTGACCATTTTTTGTTCAAAAACTGTCCATTTTTCTTAATTTTTTCTTTTGGATTATTTCTTTGCACGTTCGAAAATACAACAAAAAATTATATTTAGAATTTTTCACAAAAAGCCATTTACTGTACATTTAGTGCGGGGTCCTTTCTAAATCTTTTTAAATATTCTTTTAAAATTAATTTTTCCGAATAAAACATCATTTCCAAATTTCATGTAGGAATCTTAAGCAAATGTTTTTTATTCTTCTAAAGCTTTTCACAATTTTCAAAAAGCTTCGAAATTTTTTATCCAAAATCTGCCGAAATCTGTATTTTGTTTAAAATTAGGACATGTGCTTGTTGCGCAGAAATTTCAGTACAAATAGCCGGATTTTGTCAGTACTCGTAGAGATTTCGTCTAAATTATTTGATATCATTTATTTATCATCATATCATTCATTTATACATCACAATTCAACAGTTCTACTTAAAAATTAATGTTTTGAAATAGAAAAATAAATATTGTAACATTAAAAGTTTATTTTTTTGTTTAGTTTCGGCTATTTCATTTTTAATTTCTGATTTAAAATGAACAGTCAAAATCTTCAAATATTAAGTATGCGTTCTTGTATCCGTTTCCGGCATTAAAGTGTAAGGTAGTAGGAATTATGAATTATCAATTTTTCCGATAATTGTGGTGAAATTTGAGATAAGCGAATTGTGGAAGTGCAAAGAAGGGTTTGGATGAAAGAGATTGCTTGAAGGATTGTGAAATGTTTTTGAAATTTGTGTGAAAGTTGAGGTTAGGTTGGTTTGAGATTTATGACAGGGTGGGAGGACTATACCAGAGAAATATAAGAAAGAGAAGAAAGAACAAAAAGAAGGATTAATAGTAGAAGAGGTAAATATGGGAGGAGAGAAGTGGAAGATAGTGGGAGTTTATGTGAACGGAGATATGCAGGAGAAAGCAGAGGAGTTAAAAGAAATAATGGAAGAAAATAAAGAAGATATTAGACTTATAATAGGTGGGGATTTCAATGCGAGAACAGGAGATAAAGGAGTAAGGGAATGGGGAGAAGAGGGAGGAAGAAAATCAAAATGAATGGAGAGGGAAAGAAGTTGTTAAAGAGCTTGAAAGAGTTGGGATGGATTATCTTAAACGGAAATATAAAGGGAGATAAGGAAAGAGAATATACACGGCCAGGAGGAGAAAGGGGAACGGTACTTGATTATGTGATGGTGCATGATGAGGCAAGAGAGAAGGTCAAGAAATTAGAGGTAGGCGATTATATTGATTCGGATCACTTTCCCTTCATAGTCGCATTAGAGGGAGAAAAAAGTAATAGTAATATGCATAAAAAGGGGGCAAAGGTTAGGAGTGTAGGAAAAGGGAATTGGTCAAGGCAAGGAAAAGAACAGTTTAGAGAAAAGCTAAGAAATATCAAAATGGGAGAGGAAAATGTGGACGAGGACATGGAAAAAATAATAGAAGTAAGAAGAGGATTAGAGTGCACAAACAAAAATGAAGTTAGTAAAGAGGGGAATAGAAGTGGATGGGATGATGATTGTAAAGAGATAAAGAAGGAGATCAGAAAGGAATTAAGAAAGTGGAGAAAAGAAAAAAGTAATGGGGAAGAATATAAGAGAAAAAAGAAAGAGTATTCTGAGTTCTGTGATGAAAAGAAAGAGGAAGAGAATAAAATGTTTGAGGAAGAGGCGAAAAAGGCTAGGACGGAAGCAGAGGTAAAGAAGGTAGTAAATTGATAAAGAAAAAAAAGAAAAAGATTAAACCAAGATATTGAAATTGTAGAATGGAAGAAATATTTTTTGGACTTGCCAGGAGGAGTAGAGAGAAAAGTTAGGAACAGAGGAAAATACGGTATAGAAAGAGATGAGGAAGATGATATAACAAGGGAAGAAATAGTCAAGGTGATAGGAATAATGAAGGATGGAAAGGCACCTGGTATAGATGACATTCAAAATGAAGTATGGAAATATGGAGGGACAGAACCAGAGGATTTATGGAAAGAAGGAGGAGTGATACTAATAGTGAAGAAAGGCAAATGAGAGGATGTTAAAGATTATAGGGGTGTGAGGCTGATGCCAACACTGTATAAAGTATATGTAACTGTTTTGTCGGAGAGGTTGAAGAAAGAAGTTGAGGAAAAAAAGATTGAACCACAGAATCAGATAGGATTTAGAAAAAGAATGTGGGTAATGGACAACATATATGCCATGATAGCAATGTTCGTGGACTTAAAGGCAGCGTTTGACTCATTAGACCGAGGCTTCTCATTTAGATTTTGATGAAATATAACGCCCATTTAGAGAGTGATAGCTTTTGATAGACTAGAAACAATAGTCACGTGTAAAAATTCAAAATGACGGCTATCACAATTTTCTCAAAAATGGAATATTTGTGGCTTTTCCAAGAAAATTACATGATACTTATTAAAAAAATTCTTATTAAAAAGTAAATAGTAATTATTTAATTTAGGATTGAAAAGTAATCTATTTTATCATGAACAATTTTATGCAAAATAAGCATGCAAAAGATTCATCATTAAAAAACAGACTTCTAAACTACCTCACTTTTCGGCTCATTAAAGACAAATATTAACCATATGAAAAAGAGGGAGAAGAAAAAGGGAAAAAGTCAACCAAAAAACCAATATCTTACTTCTTCCTTTCTCCGTCTTTTTTATCCTACTGGGGAACCAACATGTTTCGAGGTCAGTTTAGACCTCCTCATCAGGGATTATTCACAGGATGAACTAAAGGTATGAAAAATTGATATAACTGAAAATGAAAACAATTTTCAATAGAATATTAATCAATAATTATTCAATTCTAATATGATCTATATCGTTAGTGAGAAAATGATTGTTCTATAAAAAAGATAATTTTATTTTTAAGCATAAGAAATTTTCATAACCAATTAATAACTCTATCCCATATTTTGTTATATCTTGAGAGATCCTTCTTTAAATTAATAGCTTTGTTACCTTCTCTCTTTATAAATAGTATCTCCATGAATAATTTGGTGCTTTGAAACAACTGAGTGATATCTCGGACTTCTGTGAAAATTATTTTCATGTTCATCTTTCCTAAGTCTAAGTGCCCTTCGTGTCTACCCTATGTGACATGAATTACAGTCTTTACAATTGACTTTGTAAATTACACATTTTCTGTCTAGCGTTTCATACCAATCTTTACCCGCTTTAAAAATCATATTACTTTTAAATGGGACTCTATATATGATGTGTAAACCTAATTTGCACAGCAGTGATTTCAAAATCTTTCAGATTTTCCCAAAAAATGGAAGAACTACAGTGTCGAGTGTATTATAATCATCTGTATTTATTTTATTTTGCTTACTGTTCATGTTTATTATGTAATTTAATCTTTCCTTTACATGTCTTTCTATAAAATCAAAAGGATAATGGTTAAAAACAGAATTTGTTTACATATTTCAATATTTTTTTTCATGAAAAATCGAATTTGATAATTTAATAGATCTATCAATCAACTTTTTAGTAACACCTATCTTGTTTTGAATAGAATGATTTTAAATAAAACTAAGTGTTCTTCCGGAGCCAATAGTCTTTCTATGCCAATATGTGGCAATCTGTCTTTCATCAGTTTTAAATGAAGTCATATCAAGAAAATTTAATTTCCCTTCAGTTTCAACAGTAAAGTGTAATCTTGGATGTATGCATGCATGTATGTATTTAGAAGAATTTCAACATTATTTCTATGAACATTAAGCGTCGAGTCATCAACATATCTTGCATAAAAATCAAAATCAAAATCAATTTTTTCAAAAACTTCATTCTCTAAATCTTCCATAACAATTTCAGCTAAAATAAGAGACAAAACTGATCCTATGGGAGTTTCAAGTTTTTGTTTGTAACAAGCGTTATTAAATTTGAAATATACAGAATTAAAAACATTCAATAGCATCAAGAAAATGTTTTTTAGGAAGTTTAGTATTAATTTTAATCAAGTCCCAACGTTTTCTTATGGCAATTTCATAAGAGATATTTTGAAACATAGCTATTACATCAAAAGAAACAAAAATGTGATCCCAATTTATTATTACATCATTAATTAACTTTAAAAAAGGATAACCATTTTTTATTGAGGTTTTTGAGACTTCTATTGATTTTTAAAAAATAATACTCAATAACTCTTCCAATTTTCAAGTTGGAGAACCTATTGTTGAAATAACGGGCCGTAAAGGGCCTTGACAAGACCGCAGGCTCAGGAAAGATTGTGCACAAGAAAAAATATTTTAAAATTAAAAATTTACGGCTGAGCTGATAATATCGAAAAAATCTCACTTTTTGCAATGTTTAACGAAATTTTGTCAATGTTGGTTAGTAAAGCAATTGCATTGGCAGCTAGAAACGAATGTTGTATAAATATTACCATTCTGAAAAATAAAACAAAATCGCGTTCTATAGTCATTTTTCAGAATTGTAATGTTTATACATTACTATAGTCTATTCCTAATTATACAATTGCTTTAATGAAGAACTTTTGACAAAATTTCGTTAAAAATTACAAAAATAGGCGATTTTTTCGAAACTATATCAATGGCCAGTTGTAATCTTACGAAAATTGGGGTGTTACACATCACTACTTACTTTTTCATGAAAACAAGTTTTTAAACAGGTTCCAAGCGATTTTCTCAAAAAATGCAAAAATATCTCATTTTTCCGAAAATTGTGATTGTCGCCATTTTGGGCACTTTTTGGCCCCTTCACTTCCACGCTATTCTTGTCGACTCTTTCCCTCCAAGGTACTACGTGGTTTATCGAAGACCCCTGATTGACAATTTATGTATTTTGTTGAAAATTCGTTTTTGTCAGTAAAGAATTAATCTTCCTGGTTTAAAAATCAACTATTTGGGTTAAAATTGATATATTTTGTTTTGTAACATTTTTGGACTTATTATTGTTTTCAGTGAACATCCCTTATTACTCGAAGTTGTTTTACATCTTCAATTAGAAAATTTTGTAATTAAATCTACTTAGTGTGCTTAGTGCTGTTCGCTGAAAATAATAATTTTTAAAAAAAGAATATTATCATACAATAATAATGTTTCGAAAGGGAATTTAAATTTCTAAAAACAATTCGGTTGAATTTGTTTTTCAGGATATGATAGCGTTATGCACTGAAAATGAGTATTTTTAATCTAAAAATGATAAATTTCAAAAAATTTTTGAATATTTAACAATTATTTGGGATTTTTGTTTTTTTTAGCGCTTTTACCAGCATTCGACCTTTTTAAACAAAAATTATTATATTTTAAATCTTCATACGTTTTGAACAAGTTTAGAGTTTTACACCAAAAATTAGTGTTTTAAATTTGAACAGTTTTTGAACAGTTTCATCTTATATTCACGTTTTTCACAATCAGTTACTCTAAATAAAAAATTAACTTTTAAAGAAGTTTATTTTATGTTGGAAATTTACATCAGAAATTGGTTATTAAAAAAAAAGATTTAGTTCAAAGGAATATTTACAACATTAGTGTTTTTCATCAGAAATTAGTACTTTTAAACGAAAATGCAACGGTTCCATTGTCTAAATATTTAAGGATCTCAATATTTGGTCGAAAATTCGTTTTTTTTGTTAAATTCAACTGATTTCTATATAAATTTAAAATCCATGTGGTTGAAAATTCAACTCTGTTCGTAAAGTATCGTTGAACCCAACGTAAATAGAAAATTTGGTTAAAAATTGGTATTTTTGAATTAAAAATGTAAATACTTTCATGAAATTTTTTAATTGATAATTTATTTTAACTGTAAATTTAACAATTTGTTAAAAATGTAACTGTTTGATTGAAAATTATCTTTTTTGTATAAATTCGCATTTATTCGATTTTTTTGCTTCAATTTGAACAATTTGGTAGAAAATGCAACTATTTAATAGAAAATGCAACTATTTGGTAGAAAATTCAACTGCCTTGTTATAATTTTTTTTCTTTTTTAGTCTAAAAATTGAACTATATGATTGAAAACTGATGTAATTGGTTGAAAATACATATTCCTTGATAGAAAATTAATCTTCCTGGTTGAAAATTAAACTATTTTTTTATAAATTTATGTATTTTGTTGAAAATTCGTAATTTGTGTAGAAGATTAATCTTCCCGGTTGAAAATTACATTTCATTTCATTCATTTCTTTTTTGAGAATTCATATTTTGAAGTAGAGAACTAATCTTCTTGATTGAAAATTTGACTACTTGGTTGAGAATGTTTCAATTTTTGTTAGAAAATTAATTTTTCTCATAAAAAATTTAATTATTTGATTAAAAATTCAACTGTTTAGTTGAAAGTAAACTTTTATTTTGAAATTCACATTTATTCATCTTTTTAGCTGCAATTTAAAGAATTGTTGTTTTTTAGTTAAAATATGATCCACTTGGTTAAAAGTTTAACTTCTTTAAACTACTTAAATACAAATTTATCTTTTTCTTAGAAGATTAATCTTCATGGTTGTAATCGTGACTATTTTGTTGAAAATTCGATTTTTTTAGCTTAAACATTTATTTTGTTTAACTGAGCATCGGTAGGTTTCTTTCGTTGCACGTTAGACAGGTTCAGTGAGAAATGAAAAATTACATTGAATAGTTTTAAACAAAACTGTTTGTAACAATTATTACGGTTACTTGTTGGAAATTTGTTGTTACTATGATTATTTTGATACTTCATATAATGCAGAAACCTAGTATTGATTATAGAACCCACTTTCGAACAGTAAACGAAAATGAAATCAAAAAAACTTTAAGGCCGGTTAAAATTGTGAACTATAGATTGTTTTCAACGTTTAACAATATATTGGTAACGTTTGGAATCTATACATTGCTACAGCTTCAAATCAATATCAAATACGCTTAGAGGTTAGACTCAAAAAATTTAGAAGATCGAAAAAATGCGTATGTATAATGATATTTTATGGTTATATCACTATTTATGCATTCCTAAATTATATGACAGCATTATTATAACATAAACTGATCAAAAGAGATATGATTTGTCTGAAATTAGCGAAAAATCGTACTGAAAAATTAAAAACAAACCCAACAGAAGCAAAGAATGATGTGTTTACCTTGTATTCCAGTGTGAAATAAAAATGCACTCACTTTTATAGAATAATATTCCTCGACGCAATTTCACTCATTCTTTAAAAATTCAAAGTAGATTTAAAAGACAATCGCTATCATGAACAATCTAGAAGCACATGTGATGTGAATTCGTAAACACATAAGCAGATACATGAAGATGCGCGCATGCGCTCACAGTCAAGACAAAAGGGAACGTCGATAATATCGTTACCTTTGTTGTTTATTATAGATAAGGCAAATTTTAAAAGTCAAAATTTTATTCAAAATAATTCTGATAAATGGTATAGGAATACAGTAGCTACGCGCAGAAATCGTCAGATGTTTTAATTTTAATTCAGGCCTTCAATGCTAAACGATTAAAATATTTGAGGCAGTTTCGCTTTTTTCAAAGGGTTCTTTCTGCTTCCATAGGATGACCAGACGTCCTGACGTATCAGGACATGTCCTGATATCCTGATAGCCTGATTTCTTAGCAATGTCTTGATTTCTCATGACCAAAAACGAGAATCCACAATTTTTATTGCGAGGGCCAACATTTTATTCCCAAATTCGAAGAGCGCAGTCTCAATGTGATTGTTCAATTCATTTTCAAAATATTAAAATATATGTAGAAGTTTACTGTAATATTTAAAAAGAAAGGAAAACATCGAATTTCCTAAATAAATTTGAAGTTCTGAAAAGTATCATAATAAACAACATATTGTACGTATTTTACTCAATTATTTTAATGGGAATGTAAAAACAGGACGAGCAAGCTATTTTCGATAAAAATTCTAAAAGTTGGAACATTTTGAAAATTTTTTAAACCATTTTTTTCAAGATTTAAAAATTCTGTGTATGGCTATTCATAATAAACGAAAAATCAAACAATTTTTCCTCACGAGTTTTTTTCGATAAAAAGAAAATTATCAGAGTTATAGCATTTTCAATATTAAAAAAAATATATAATAAGTGTTGAAGATGTAAAGACAGAAGGCAGTAATGAAAAATAATCCTATTCTCAGGAGAAAATGTTTACTGACCGAGGCAGATTTTAATGACATGGAGGTTGATAAAACCCAAAACTCCGAAATGAGTGTATCGTCGCAAATTGCATCTGATCCAATTGATCTTTTAAACGACAACCATAATGTGGTTTTAGAATTGGATGCACAATTTTTGAACAATAACACCGTAAGTATTATTTTAGGCTGTAAATATTATCATTAACGTATAGGACGTAAAAATTATGTATGAATTTCAATAATTTTATTAAAAAATTTAAATTTTCATTATATCGAAATGTTTAACAATTAATATGGATGATATCTAAGCTTTTTATTTTCATAGTACTTGAGAATTGAATAGGTAATTTTGTTTTTAAATCCTTAGATTGGAAACTGTCTTCTTCATTATAAATTCTTTAATTTCTTTTGAAACTATTGAAATTTAATGCTATTTAGGAATATTACAATAAAATAATCGAGAGCCTGTAATTTTAAAAAGAATCAGACCTCGAAACTGATCGCAATGATCCTTGGAAATAATATTAGAGTGATAAAAAAAAACCTTTCGTGGAGTGGGGATTCTAATAATAGATATCTCAAGTTGTGTATCATTTTTTCTTATTTTTTTATTCAAAATACAACATTTTAAATATAAGAAAATATTTAACTTTTGGCTGCTATTTTGCTTAAGTAAACAAAAGTAATATGTTTTAGGGTTTTAAAAAACAATGGGTCTATTCATTTTTATTAGATTCAACAGGGTGCCGCTGGACCGGGACACCGGGAATTTCATGATTTTTGGAACTGAATCTGAATCTTTGAACTCTAGAATTGATAAAATTTAAAAAAATTTAATTTGCCAGTAAAACTGCATTTAATTTAAAATTGTTTAATTAAAAAGTGTTATTAGCTTCCATTTTATACGTGTAAATCATTGAGCATTCAAGTACAACATTTTTGAATTAGGAAACTTTAAAACTCCTATTTTTAAATTTAAAAACTTAAGAGTTCCACTTAAAGTGCTTTAATTTGTAGGTTAGTATTTATTACCTCAAACGGATACATTTTTAGATTCAGAGTTCGAATTTTTTAATTTTATTGACTGCGAAGAATATCTGCGAACCGAGAAAAGCCCTAAAAGGTCGAAAAATGTGTTTTTTCTTTGAAGCAAATTTATTCCTTTCGATAATATATTTTCAGATTAGCCACGCACAAGCAGTCTGCAATGATTCTGAAGTTACAGCAGATCAAAAGAAAGAAATAAAATCAAGTCTTCAGCGCCAGCGAAGAATGAAGCACTTTTTAGATATCGCCGACGGGAAAGAAAAGGCAAGAATTGACGAAGCACTATGCAAACTGTTTCTTGGATGCAATATAGATTTCAATGTTGTGGAGTCACAATATTTCAAGGATTTTGTAAAAATTTTGCGACCAGGTAATAGATTACCTGAATCCACTGATATTTCATCTACCCTCTTAGACAAAGCTTTTGATACTTTTAGTAAGCGATACCGCGATTACGAAAATACCCCTGGTATATTAACATTAAGTATTAGGGAGAATAACAATAGAAAATTTTTATTAAGTTTTATGATTGACTTAAGTGGTGAGCCAATTTTCTTAAAATGTTTTAACATGAATTCAGAAGGCTGCGAGGATAAAGAAATGAGTAAGATGGCTGAAGAATGTACACAGCTTGAACGTGTTTGCTCTTCTATCAAGAGAAAAATTCTTTTGACTTCATGAATGTACTCGTTCTTTTGACGAAATGTAAAAACATTAAGAAAAGTCGCCGCAGAAAGTCCGCAAACATTTGATTCCGATAGTACTAGTACGCTATTCGATCAAACCTTAGAATATAATGTGCGAAACCTGTTTGAAAATATTGATTCAGTATACAGATTAATTAAAATTTTTGAAAAAAATGATTGTAAGGTGGCTGATGCAGTGGAAAATTGGATTAACTTCCACTCAAATGCTAAAAGCATTTTAATAACGAAATGCATTGA
>JAAAKG020149005.1:0-10138 GCA_010014905.2 Druon quercuslanigerum | reverse complement strand
TCTGTTGCACACTCGAGGCCTGACATTGTTCTCCTTGACTTCGAGAAGCGAACCATGTTCGTTATCAAATTTTCGGCTCCAGCTGACAAAAACATCATAGTCAAGGAGAATGAAAAGAAAAAGAGGTACAGAGACCTTGTAAGGGAGTTGCGACGATTGAACCCAGAATATTCTGTTAAATTAATCATCTTTATCATCGGTGCTCTTGGAGGTACCAAGCTTTCTCTAGTTAATAACCTAAAAAGCATCCCTCTGTGTAAACAATATGCTAAAACTCTTGCAGGGAAAATGCAGAAGGCGGACGTCCTTGGGTCGCTCCGTGACCTCAGGGTGCACGAGACTTTTGCCGGGTTGTCGTATTGATTCCGTCACAGACTGTAACCGCCTATCGCCTATCTCACGGTAGTGAGACGTGGTTATGGCTGAAATTTTACCGCGATTTCGCTGGGATCGGGTGCAAATTTTCAAATTAGCACCCGATCCCGGCGAAATCCTGCGGTTGCCCTTATGACAAATAGTTTAATTATATATATATCTATATTTAACTGATATAAAAAATAATAAATCTGATGTTTCACTCTTCCAATTTTTAGTGAACAATGTGTTGTTTTTATTTTCTCCTGAAAATATTAGCCAATTCTAATTGAATGCGGATAATAAAGTAGATCTAACTTTTTTCACTGATTTCTGGTTAACAATTTGTTATTTTTTATCACATTAATGATTTATTTCCTCGACACGGGACATTTGGAAAACTTTCAACTATAAATGTTAAAAATTCAACATCTTCCAAATTTTTGAAATGTTAAATTACAAATTTTGTTACCTTTACGTTTAACAGCTCGAAACTTTTTTTTTATTAATACATTTCTTTGGTAAATCGCCAATTAATAATCAATGCACGTGCATAAATATAACAAAAAAGTTATATTTTACTTATTTCCCAGATTGTAGAAGCCTCTTTAAGATATCTTGATCGCAAATAATTCTGACCCCTGGTGACTATTTTGGGAAGACATTCGAGCCGTACGCTTGCGGCTCTTGTCATTTCCAAATGTATATATCCGTTTACTGTACACTGGACTCCAGTTACAAGCGAGAGAATTTACTCTCCAGTTTCAATTAAAAAAAAACAACAACAACATTTCCGCGAAAAAGCTATCTGAACTGTTCGGTATAATTGCCTTCAAAGTATGTGGGTAAAATATTGCAGATAATAGGTCACCCGTTTACACGTAGTTTGGATGTGGCGAAATTGACAGCCGTTCGAGAGACACTTTGGAATGCAGGTGAGCCCCTCGTCTTTCGCTCCTGCCCCTCGCCCCTCGTATACTACCGTGTATTGTATATATTGCGCGACTTTTAAATGAGAAAATACAGTTCATTTTCAAATACAGAAAACGACAACAAAAATAACCTTTCCTGGAAAAACTAGCTAAAAGACCGGTATAATTGCCTTTCATTTATGTGCATAAAATATGGCTTTCAACAACTTAACCGTTTAGATACAGTTTGGCCGTAGCGAATTTGACAGCCATTTGAATGGCCTCAATACAGACGCTAGTGTAAACAGTTAACATAACCGATTTTCGCGTTTAGTATTTGAAACGTGCTTAAAAAGTATTCACATAGTTTTTTGACAACTGCTTTCAATACTTTTCTGAATAACTTTTGTTCTCAGAAATAAAGTATTTGCATTTTTTATCCAATAAAATTTTTAAAAATGTATGCATTCTTTAAAACATATATTATCTAAAATAATTGCAGCAGCTTCATTCTGCCTAAAATGTCTAGTTTTTTCATAATTATTTTTAAGACATATGTTAATATTGAGCGAACTTTCTCGAATTTTTAGTAACTAGAAAAACAAATTTGAGCAACGCACTTTCAAATTCTTTCATTGTGAAAAAAATAATAAAAAAAGAGGGAGGTAACTTTTAAATCTTACTTAGTTTTTTTCGTTATTTATTGTGATGGCAAAAAAATAGTTTAAGGGATCCAAGAGTTGCCTACTTTTGCTTTCCACTTTTTTTCTTAATTTATTCTTTTTTTAATTTTAATAAGGTCATTGAAAAGATTCTTGTGTACATTTGATGGTTGGATTCTTTTTATTTTGTTGGTTTTTAGGTATTTCATAGTTTCACTTAAATGTTGGATTGGAAGGTAGAGTTCAAATTTTTATTTATTCCGAATTTATTTTCTTGGATTTCAATTGAATATAGACTCACAGTTGAGTATAATTTAGTTTTTCTAAGTGAAAAACTTTTTAATCTCACAAACAATTAATGACTATATTTTTCTCACGAGAACAGATGCAAGTCAGAAAGTCGAATTCAAAGAAAATGATAGAGTGCAACGAGGCATTCAAATTCTTGCAGTGTATAAGAATAATAGTTGGAGGCAATGGACCTTTTGATAGGCACATGCAAATCCTCATCGTCCAGTGCTGGTAATATAAAAAATAAAATACAATGTAAAACAAATATATTACAGAACTGTATTTAAATCAGTCAGTTTTTTAATGATTAATTCATGCTGATCTCCCTTTCCATCAGGTCAAAATAATGCAGATTGTCTGTCCAAGTCACAGCGTAATGTATATATTGAAGATAAAACCGGATCGGAGCATTAAAGAAAACCAAGAATCTTAAGGGAATGTTCTGCAGTGACTATGTGTCCAAGTCAGTCCTCGTTTATGAAATTTTTTTGATGTCCACCATGTCCAAAGGCAATGATATATAGCTCTGGATACGCTCTGGAACGTTTTTATACATCAATATGTTTATAGTTTCAAAAAAATTGTATTCATCAATTGATAAAATAGAATATTACCATTTGATTTGTAGTACTTTTTAGTTAATATTTAGCTTGATGCATTTCAGATTTTTTGATTCGTGTATGTTGAGCACTGACACAAATTTTGGACTAAATCGTCAAAACATTCTAAAAAAACTAATATTAGCATTAAAATTTGCAAATTCGTTGCCAATCAACAAATAAGTACCTGAAGACAGGTTCCCTCGTGAAAATAAGTAGGAAAAAAAACTATAGTAAGTGAAATTTTGTTCATATAGACATCTATCCTTCTTTTAGAGACAGAGACAGAGACAGAGAGAGATAGAGAGAAAGTAGGCTCTCTTTCAATGCCCTGAAACTGATGCAGGTACAGACTGACGGGTGCACACGAGGAAAAGACCAAACGTGGTGTGAAAGTGGTCTCAAAGTGGGATCAAATTGGTATTTATTTTCACCAGTGTAACCTGTCATTATTTTTCGAGCATTATTAGCGATTTTTAGCGGAGAGAAAAAAACTTTCAACGCCGATAAAGTTGAGATCACTAAGGGACGTTTGTATATATCAACATGTTGTTAAATACGAAAAAAAATTTCTGGCAAAATACTAAAGGAATAGCAAAGAACCTTTCAACGTCGTTGAATCAGATCAGGGGTGGTCAACGCAATAGGAAGTAGGCGGCAAAAGATACCCAGATCTAGCGCCGCGTACAAGTGGTCTGTGACCTAGATCATATGTACATGGGTTCGTGCACGTATATGCATATGTAGTTCTTTTCTTGTGTTTCATTTTATTATAATTCAAGGAAAATAAAAGCTTAACGCAAAATTCAAAGAATACGAGACAAAAGACAGATAAGACAATTTTTTATATCTTTTTAATCACATTTCCCCAATTTTATACTAATTCTTTCGTGTGACAATACGTAAATGAAAATTTGCAAACATAAGTTTTTCACAGCTGTTTAAGATGTCAGTCGTACATGAGAGTTTTCAAAATTCAGGGCCAGTCCACAGTGAGACTCGTAAACGTCAACGTTCGAACGTATATGCGTACTTTAAATCATACGCACGTTGTTGTCAACTATCCGGACAGTTGAGCTGTATCGCATTTTTATTTCTTTCGCTGCGACCGTCGCTGATAATGTGCGTATGATGTCAAACAGGGGGGACCCAGAAAAGCATTTCGGGGCATTTCGGGGCGGGTCAAAATATATATGTACAAGTACATCCCATGCATAGCTTAGCGTCGTCGGCCTTTAATACGAAATTCCAACAATGTCCCCCCTGGATCCATTACTGATTTCAAATACACATATTCGTTCGAACGTTGACTCTTACGAATACAAAAGAAAACTCTACCTTGTCCCGTTCATCCACTGTCGAGAGCCAAGCTCAATTGAGTGGCGTAACTACAAAATTGAGCCCCCCCCCCCGTTCCCAAATTTTTTTAGGTGGCTCCTTTGAAAATAACAAGGAACAGTGCTTCATATATCGATTATTCATTGATCTAGCATACATGTATAAAGCAGTCTAAGAGGCCTTTCGGGGGTGCCTAGGAGGGCAACGAAATATTTGTAAGTAGCTAGAAATATTTTTTTCTCGACAATTTTTTTTCATTCTCATCATTTATGATTGAGAAAGTATTAAAATTGTCTAAATTTTGACACCACAGTTTTTCAATGGATCTCCACGTTTCGAGACCCCAGAATCCGAAAATCACATGTTTAAGATGGCGTATGTCTTTCAGTCTCTGCAGCCGTCCGTCCATAAATACGATAACGCTTGAAAAAATAAACGGATTCCATTGATCTTCGGCCAACAAATTTATCCTAATAAATTTTTTTGATTAAAAGAAAATTCTCAGAGTTATAGCGAGTCAAGAGGAGAAAAACATTTCTTTTTGAAATCCCTTTAAGATTATCATAGCAACTTTTTCTATTTTGTTGGAAAATCAAAAATTCATATTTCGATTTCACAAAAAATAATGAAAAATTCCATTTATTTGGTCAAACTATACAGGATAAGAAAAACGATATGTCAACCAAATTGTTTCACCAAAAAAGATCTGCAAATTCGGTAGTAATGACTTCTTGAAAGGGCGCTTACTTTTTGTTTTATTCGTGAAAAATAGCATTGCAAATAAAAATAATAAAAAATTGGTGAAAAAACGACAGAAGTAACAAACAAAAAATGATGAACCCAAAATTGTTTGCCCAAAAAGACCTACAAATTTGTTATAAATCACTTTTTGATAGGACACGTAGTTTTGGCTTTATTCGTAAAAATTGAAATAAAAATAAAAATTAAAAATTGGTCCAAAAACGACAAAAGGTACTAAAAAATATTGATAGAAAGAAGTCATTCACCCAAAAAATTGATACAAATTTGTAATAATTTGATACATTCTCATTATTTATGGTTGAGAAAGTAATAGAATGGCTAAAGGACACAAACTACGAAAAAAGTCTCTAAGAGAAATTATAGCTTCTAAAAATTCCAAAAAATGTCTTATAAACAATCTCCAATAGGACTCGTAATTCTGTTATTATTTATCGTAAGTAATGTGCAGAAAATCGAAAATTCCAATATTACGCGAAAAGATGCGAGATACAAAATAATATGAAAACCAAAAGCAAAAAAATACTGCAATATATATTATATATATAACAACGCGAGACCGAGAAACATTTCTGAAATATGATAGCAGTTTTTTTTATGGTGGTTCAGAAAATATACATTTACAAAGTTCTGTAAAAAATCAAGCGCGCAACTCGAGGTTCACAGTAAGAATGTGTAACTCAAAGCCTATAGAGCTTTGATAAACTTAATCTTTAACTATACCTAATTAAGTAGAAAATTCAGAATAAGACGAGGCGTATAAATACTGCCATCTAAAAAAGAGCTTTTTGATAAAGTTCCATTCAAGCATTCCAAGTGCGAAGAACAAATATCCGACCGCGAGATGTACTTATGCCCTGGCTCAAAACGCTATATAACCCATTTTCGAGCGCGAATCTCGAGATAATATTGCTGATAAAAGACCATAGGTTATCACACATACTTTTTAGACCTAAGGATTGAGTACGTCAGACATTAAATGTAGGCAATAAGATTTTGGGATTGAGTTAAACGGTAAAAATAAGATTATAGCATGTCAGTCAGTCTATTAAGACGACAGCAGTTTTAACTGAAAGGTAGCAACACTTTTTACGCTCGATATTTTCTGTTACTTATTGTAAAGTGCTGCACTGTTACGGCCTGCATATCACGTGACAAGAACATTTTAGTCAATCGTAATATTTTCACACTTTTAATTGAAAAATGATTAGATAATAAGTACACTCACCCTTCAGTTAAGTCAAAGCTCAGTCATGTCAAAGATCAGATATATCAAAACGCACCGCCCAGTTATTTCATATTTTACATCCCCTCGACTTAGAAACATGTGGCATTTAGCAGCATGGACACAAATGCACATAGCATACATATAAAGCACACTCGTTCATCTTCTTCGCCCCAATAGACATTCGTGAATTCCGCTCTGCAGAATCACCTTTTCCCTACTTGAAGCAACTTTAAATAAAAGCACACAGATTTCGCTGTGTCTGTGAGAATGGTTTCGAATTCCTTTGCTTTTTTTCTATATTTAGGTTGTGACGAATTCTTTTTAGTTGTTTGCATTCTGTTAAATTTCATTTAATTTTCCAAATTCAAATATTAATTATCATTTAAAATTAAAAGCAACGGCCTACAATTAAATATTTATATTAATTCTATGAAGACTTTTGGATTCCTTGACTGCTTTTTAATTCTTTTAAATCCTTTGAATTCGTTTGAAATATGCGTATTCTTTAGATTTCTTTGCAATCTGTTTGCATTCTATGGAATTCGTTGCAATCAGTTGCATTGTTTGCATTCTTTGACATTTTCGAATTCCTTGAATTTAAAAATTAAGCATTGCTTAACAATAATATTAGCTATTAATATTTGATGTCTTTACACAAACTACATGAATTCTTCTTACTCACAAAGGAAAGGCAACCGCCCTCATCCACCCTCTAGCTTTCAATTTGCTCAATTGAAGAACTTGGTTTTTATAATTCTTTGAATACTTTTGAATTCATCCAATTCTTTTTAATTCTTTTAATTTATTCTAAAATTCTTTTAAATAATTTAATTCTGCGTATTCTTTAGAATTCCTTGCAATCTTCTCCACTGATTTCATGCTTTGAATTTTTTAAACTCTTTTGATTCAAAAAATAAGGATTGCTTAAAATTAATATTAGATAACAACCCTAAATGATAAAGATTTCATCTTATTTCTTTGAATACATTCGTATTTTTCAAATTCTTCTAAATTCATTATATTCTTTTAAATTCTCCTGATTCCTTTAAATTCGCTTTAATGCTTTGTATTCTTTAGAATTCTTGGATATTTTTTGCATTATTTTCCTGCTTGGAATTTTGTTAATTCTTTAACCCAAAAACGAAAATTAGAAAGAAGGACTTAAAATTAAAAAATTCATTTGAGTTATTGGAACACTTATAATTCTTTGACTTCTTTTGATTTCTTTTAAATCCTTTGAATTGTTGGAATTCGTTTGAAATCTGTAGATGCTTTTGAAATCTTTGAATTGAAAAATTAAGTATTACTCAGAGATCGTCCACATATTACGTTACACATTTTTCTTTTATTTGTATCGTTGTGTCCTTTGCAACTTCATGAAAATTGTATTCTCGTCTTTATTTAAACAACAGACAAGCGTGTTACGCAATATATGCATGATCCCTTAACATTAGTATTAAAAACTAAACTTAGGAAGAAGTATTTTGGATTCTTTGAATTCGTTTGAGTTCTTTGAACTCTTTTCAATTCATATAATAGTTATGGATTCTTTAAAATTCTTTAAATACTTCTGAATTCTTTTCACTGTTTTGAATTCTTATAACACCTTTGGATTTTTTTAAATTCTTTGCGATCTTTTAAATGGTGTGTATATCTTAAATTTGTTTAATTCTTTGAATTCAACAATTAGGCATAACTTAAGATTAAATTTAGCAACTTAAAATTATAGGAAATTTATTGGAATTCTGGGAGTATTTTAGGAGTCTTTGAATACTTATCAATTCTTCTGACTTCTTTGAATAGTTTTGGATTCTTTTAAATTCTTTGCATTCTTTAAATTTTTTTGAATTCTGTGTATTCTTTTAAACATTTTTGTGCTTTAAATGTTTTGAAATCTTTGAAATCAGAAATTACATATTATCGGACCCGAATATTAACTACCTGAAAGCGAGAAGAATTCACTTGAATTTTTTAAACTCTTTAGCATTCCATTAATTATTTATAATTCTTCTAAATTACAAATAAATAAAAATAAAGTATTACTTGAATTTAATAGCAAGAACATAAAATAAAAAATATATGAAAAATATTTGAATTCTTTTAGATTCTGTGACTTTTTCAAAATTCTTTTGATGTTTTTGCAATTCTTTTAAATTCTTTAAATTCTTTTGAGATCTGTGTATTCTTTTGATTTTTTTGTAATTCATTAAACCCTTTCTATTCGTTTGAGATATGTGTATTCTTTTGAATATTTTTTAATCTATAATATTATTTTCTTGCTTTAAATTAAAAATTGAAGTGAATATTACTCAATTTTAGCATAATATTTGAATGTCAATGCTGAAATTGGATTTTGGGTCACAAAAAACTGATTTTGGGTAAATTAATTTTTATATATTCTAACCCAAAAGCCACATTCACTATCAAAATCTAAATATTATTTTAATTTAGGGCCGACACAACTCCTATCACAAACATGAATAATATTAACAACTTAAAATTAAGTATCATTCATTTAAATTCGCTGTATTTTTTTTTATCCTTTGAATAAATTTTGATTCTTTGCGTTCTTTCAAACTTTTTTGAAATCGTTTCAATTATTTCTTGCATTGTTTTCTTGCTTTGAATCTTTTTGCTTTCTTTTAATTCAAAAATGAAGCACTTCCTATATTAATATTAGCAACATAAAATTAAGAAGAATTCATTTGAATTCTTTTAATACATTTAAATTTAGTTACTTCTTCTGAATTCAGTAGAATCCTTATAAATTTTAGATATTATTAAATAATTTTTGATTCGTTGAATTCTTTTAAATTCTCTTGAATCCTCTGCTTTTGTTCCAATTCTGTGTATTATTTTGAATACTTTGCAATCTGTTTAATTGTTATCATGATTTAGGGGGAGGGGTCTTCTAGTTTCGAGGTACGAAAGAATCGATTTTTTATATTTCAAATCTATAAGTTGTTAGAAACGGGAACTGCCGTAGCCGAATAAATCCTAAACTTTTCTGATCATGCTTTATGCCCATCATCTATGTTTAAACGCGTTATCCCAAAATTTGATTAACAAAAAGTTTTGTCAAGACTTCGACTAGTAATATTTGAAATATCGGTTTATTTTTCTTATTATACTGTTAATCAAAATTGTCGCTATGTCAGGACACAAGCTTTTTTGAAAATAGTTTTGTTTCTAAAAAATTTTACAGCCTGCTGTCACGCGGCCATTTGATTTAAATTAAATAAGGTCCTATAGGTCTCGCACAAGGGTGAAAATAATAAAAATGTACTTTCTTCAGGGCCGCAGCTTTCCTAAAAGGAGTCCTAAAATCCTCAAGCCTTTCGGACGTCCAAACCCCTATTAAAAGGGAACGATACGAGAATAAGTTAAAAACGATACGCGATACAAACAAAAGTTCAAAGCCCAAAAATCCCTTAGGATCGATTAGCTCAGTTTTTAAGTGGAAGGGGGGGGGGTTGCTTAAATCAAATCTTGTAACATAATTTTACACGCCAAAAAATATGTATGATGATAAAGGGTCTCGAAAAGTAAACAGAGTGTAAAAGTACGAAATAGTTGAAGTTCTAAAGAAAAAGGTCAAAAGAAAAGGGGAGGAAGGGTTGCCACAAGAAATACCGTAGGTAGTTGAACCAACATGTACGCAATCAGTCAATAATAGGCCAATAATTATCAACAATCCTTATTAACCAATTATTAAAGCATTGATATTGATATGGATATAAAGCATCGAAATGAGTAAATTAAATGAAAGAGAGGAGTGGCATCGGCAATGTTATATAGTGAGATAAATAAGTAAAGAAAGTATAGGTTACGTCAAGGTCGAGACACCACGGGAAAAAAGGGTCGAGGAAGAGGTCAAGAACGGTACACGGAAAAAAATTTGGTAGCACTGCTGCACTGACACTACTATCGGCGAGAAAATGATAGGCATCTGCCTTTGAAGCCTCACAGTTCAGCCAAAAAAAATCGTAGTGCAAT
>JAAAKG020149004.1:0-10138 GCA_010014905.2 Druon quercuslanigerum | reverse complement strand
TCTTAAAAAAATATAAACATATTATTAATTTGATTTTGAATCGCGCGCGTAAAAGTTTGACCAATGGGAGAATTTCTTCAGTGGGTAGTCAAAATGATGCGCGCGCAGGCGGCCCCGACTGGCATCACTGATCGTCATCACATTTTATGAGGTATTCTGCGGTTATACTTGAACCCTGGCATAATTGGGGTTCTTAGACCTCAAAATCGGCTTCACCGATCCCAAAGAAATATAGTAAACATTGTCTGACTTTCCGACCCGGAAAAAGATTTTTTTTGTGTCGCTGTGTAATTTAAAAAAAACTGATGTCAGAGTCTAAAATATAACAGTCGAATTTTCGTTTACACCAAATTAACATTTAATCAAAATTTTCCTTTTCTTTGTCGGTTTCTGTTAAATCAGCCTTATTTTAGGCAAAAGAACAAGAAAAAGCAAATTTTAACAAAAAAAGGTTAAAAAAGAGGAATGGTTTAAATATGTTGAACAAGAAGTTACACAGAAATTATCGATCGCGAAGCGCGACTTTTGTAATAAGACTATAATCGTCAAAACTGTAAGTGTTTGGGAACCTTTATTAAAAACAAATCGATAACAAATTCAGTTGCAATTTATTGCTGTAATTTCTTAGAAGTCTACTTTACAGTTTTTAATTTGAGTTATTATATTTATGATATTTAAAAGAATGAGGACGTTCGAAAACGAGAGGATGTGTCTTTCTGTCTGCCCATATGTCTGTCTGTGAGCACAATAACTTTCAGAGGAATTGACGGCTTAGATTGGCCTTTTTTATACTCTTTTAGTGCCTCAAATTGAAGGTGAAGTTCGTTAGCCAGCGATTTTGAATAAAAATTCAAGAAGTGAGCACATTTAAAAAATTTTTGAAACCTCTTTTTTTCAAGATTTGAAAATTCTATGTACAGTTATTAGTATTATTCGAAAATATTAACAGTTTATTATAATAACCTTTTTTGATAAAAAAAAAGAAACACAGGAGTTGTAGCTGTTTCAAAATCCAAAAAAACAAACGAAAATGAGCATTTAAAGCCAAACAACGGACATGAATTTACAACCCATTGTTAAATTTACTAGAATACAATACTAAAATGCTAAAAAAATAATTGCATTTTCAATCTATAAAATGAGTTTTCCGCAAGAAATTTTATTTCACAACAACGTAGTTTATTTTTCATTGGAACCGTTTCATTTTTTGTCAAAACGACAGAGGAAATTTTGAGAAAATGTATACCCAAAAAGAAAAAAGAATCAAATATTTATTTTACACAAAATATCTTCTACAATCAACACGAGATATATTCTAAAAACATGTTTAAAACATTAATTAAAATAATTTACACATTAATTATTTTTGTTTGATGAAAGTGGTGTTTCCAAGTATTTTCTAATTAATTTTTAGTCGCTGAAATAATTATTATCTGGTGAAACAATTTCTTTCGACTGCAAAACCTGGCAAGTTATTATTTTTCAGGATTAATGTATTCTCCAGATGACCCAATAATGCATTTTTTAAACAAAATTGTTTAAAAAAGTTATAAAGTTGATGAACAAAGTATAAATACTTTTATAAATTATCATGCAGATTACAAAGCTGAATAATGTTCTTTAAAATTAAATAAAAAGTATTTTTTTAAACTCAACTTTTTGTTTGAGGAATCTCAAGTTTGATTGAAAATTTATATTTCTGAGCAATGTGTTAACCTTTTTTCATAAATTGATTGTTTTTCGTTGAAAATGTAACTTTTTGTTTTAAAATTCTTGAATTCTGTTAAAAATTCTTTTTTTTCTGTTTCACGATTTTTTTTTAAATTCATCTTGATGATTTACTGTCAAAACTGAACTGTTTTAGTGGTAATTCGTTTTTCGGTAAAAATTTGTTTTTTGGTGAAAAATTAATTTAGTTTAGATAATAATTAAACATTTCGGTTGAGAGTTTCTGTATTTTGTTGGATAATTTCGTTTTTTGGTATGAAATTAACTTTTTTAATGAAAAGCTTATATTTCTTATTTGATAATTCAATCGTATTGTATAGCTAATTCGTCATTTCCTATTTAGAAAGTAATAATTTAATAGAGAAAATCAACTTTTTAGTTTTTTTTAGTAACCTTTACGCAGACAATTTAGCCATATTGGCAAGTTGAACCGGTATGAATTCAAAAACAGGGTACACCCTGTACTCTGATTAGAACTAGCAGCACTGTTGAAAGAGGCATTGTTGGCAAGGGGACTGTATTTACAATATCATTTCTTATTCGAAAAAGTCAGCTATAAAGTACCCTGAGAGAGTGCATAAATATTAAGATGATAAAAAAGATATATTAGTGAAGCTTCATTAAAGCTTTCATGGCATATTAAAGGTTGTTGATTCTTGATTGAGACAGAAATTTAAGAGATTAGAAAGCAATATTTAATAAACATTGTCAGTACTTTTAATAATTTTGAATGTTCTGTTGTACTTTGTTTCACCATCCACCAAATACGGAACACTTTTAGATCCAAAAAGAACAAGTCATAACGTATGATGGGTTTTCATTTATTGTTAGTCACGATTCACGTAAAAATCTGGAAAAATAATAGCCCATTGCTTTAGACTCAAATCAGCTCACAAAATAATGAAGATTAATTCTTTCATTCAACATCTCACGTTCCTCAGATTCCTTTATTTTAAAGGCATGTATAATAAAATATCATGATTATTATCTCAAAAAAGCTTTTACATTCTCTGAGTGAACTTTAGGGAAAATTAAAAAATATTGTCAAAAATATTATGCGTGTGCTGAATCTGAATCTTATCACTTCTTTTTCGCTTTTATTGTAGAAGTGTGTACTTCTAAATATATGCATGCATTGATCTATGAAAAAAGCGTTTGTGATTTTAACAAACTTGTTAAATTGTAATGTTTTCTTGTAGAATTACATGCAATATCTAACTTCCTGTGTCTAACATTATCGAGCAACTACACACTGCGTGGAAATTTTAGAGAAATGCCAGGAAACGGAGAAGTACTTCGCCCAGTTCCTGGCTGGATGGTATCTCCACCACGAGAAATCGCCAACATAGAGGTTTTTATAAATGATCATTTAGAACGTCACTATGAAACAACATTTGATGGCACAAGTACGGAAGATGGAGCTCATGGTCAGATTCATGCTTCGAATATTCCACGGCACGCTGACATAACATACAGAATTCAAATTTGGGTAGCTCAAAACTTCATTCTTTACCCACGACCACATTTGATGACCTTAATGGATGGGAGGAGTAGTTTTCCTGCTCCCACCATAGACACGATTTACATAATGATGCTAAGTGGTGACATCTATTCATCAACTATGACACACAGCAGCACTGTACCAAATTCTGGACCTGCTCTCGGTAGACCCATTCCCACTGGACCCCTTCAAAATGCACCCCTTGTTCATGGACATCTATTTGGTGGAGAAGCTGTTGGTTATCCCCCTTTCAGTGAAACCGCTTTAGGTCTGCACCTTTTCCTTTCTCTATTTTTATGGCCCTATATTCTTAATACTTCTTATCAAAAATCGAGACTTACTGAATCTTGCTTTTTTCTTGCCATATTAGGCACAACTAACTTTCCACATGCTCTCGTAGAGCGCGTCAATGCACTGCTCGCGACCGGAATCATTCATGTAGGAACAATTGAAGAAATATCCAGTAGAAGAATACCCTCGTGGATGCAACATAGGCCAACGAGTTTTGGGGGCATGAAGGCTTTCATACGACATCAATCGAGCAGACATTACGTAGCGGCACCTGATAGAGCAATTCGTTGGAATCGAGTTCATCATCCTAATATTCCCACTAATATGCCAATATACGCTGAAATTCATTTCCCAGATGAATTTTTAAAAGCTAGGAACTTTACACTGTACCAGCAACCATATTTTTGGCACATAAATTTGTTGAATTTTAATAATTTTCCAAACAAAAACAGGATTTATATATTGACGCCATCTGGCGATGTCTATTCAGCAAAATTGGAACCCTAGCACTCTTTGATCAATTCTACTATTTGATCATAGTTTTGTAGTATTATTTACTAGTAATTCCATTTATATTGTACTGTTTACTAGAAATTTCGTTAATTTTGTTTCTGAATCAATATTTAATTAATTCCTTTGATTATAATTTAATTTTTATATTGTCGTTTCCCTTTACTATAAACGCTAATAGTCTACAATAAAAACTATGTATATTTGATCTTATGAATAAATGTCTTACTCCATTAACTAAAAGTATTATTTATTCTAGAGTTTTTGAAAAATGTATTCTTTTTCTATTATAATGAAAAATTAGTATATGATGTTTTTTAAAAATGAGAACGCAATAATGATTGCCACTCAAAGAAAAATTGACAACCTCTTGAGTATTCATATCGAATTATAATTTGTTCTCATGCCGATTATTCGAGACGTCACTTGCCAATGCAGCAGCCCTACATTTTTCTAAATTCGTTTTTTTTAATTTTAATATAGGCTGTTATTGTCTTTTGTGTTGAAATTGTTAACTCTGAAGGTGTAGCAAATAAGGAAATTTTCTAGATATGAGAATGAGGTGAACGCCATGCAACTATTTGTCTTTAAAATATCGCAGTCATTGTTCAGAAAAGCCAGATTGAATTTTCAATAAACAATTTATATTTAATTTTTACAGTTAACATATACGTCTTTTACAATTAAATTTTTAACCAAATAGTTAATTTGTTAAGACATAGTTAATTTTTTTACTACAAAGGGTTAATTACCTACTAAGTTCTTTAGCTGTAGAAAAAAACCAGTTTATTTACCCGCTAAATAGTTGCATTTTAAAGCAAGTAACGATTCGATTTTTTTAACAGTTCGATTTTCGATCAATGAAACGAATTCTTTACGAAATGTTTGAAAATTCTAGAGAATAAAACTTTTAGCAACAAATCAACTTGAAACCAAGCAGTTCTATTTTCAACGAAAAAAAATTAAGTTTATAACACAGACACTTAAAAAAGATCTTTCCTGGTTCTGGGGGTCATACCACGTTCATTTTATGTTTTGGGGGTCGCTGAATCCGAATCCAACGTCCAAAAAATCCTAGCACATTCACGTTCTGACATAACCTTAAAAAACCCCATAACGATTTTTTTCGCGTATTTTTTTCCGGGTCTAGAGATCAAACGACGCTTGTTGTATATTTTTAGACTGTCTGAATGCGAATACAAAATCCAAAAACCTCCAGCAAGTCAGAGTTTTGACATAACCTCAAAAAAACTTTTGTAAAATTTTTTCTATTAATCCAGGGTTCAGAACATCTTTATTATATGTTTTTGGGGTCGCTAAATCAGTATTAGATTTTTTTTTAAATCCTAGCATGTCAGGGTTTCAAAATGACCTTTAAAATATCTCATGATCTAAGCTATTTGACGCATCAACGTTTTTACTTCAGCATTAGCGCTACCCGATGTACACCGCGAGGAAGTTCCACGACCAGATTTTTTACATCATATAGTCCTGAAAAGGGTTTTTGGCAGAAAATTTTAATTTGTGGCATGCTTACCAGGAATAAATCTGAACGATTAGATAAATGTATTGTATACATGATATGACCTCTGGACTAGGAAAAAAATCTTATGAGGTTTTTTGAGGTTATGTCAAAACCCTAATGTGCTGGGTGTTTCTTGACCTCGGATTCACATTGAGCGACCTCAAAAACATAGTAAACATTGTCTGACCGTCAGACTCGAAAAACAATTTTTTTGTGTGGCTGTGTAACTTAAAAAAATGACATAAGAGTCCAAAATATAACAGTCGAATTTTCTTTTACAAGCGACATAAAATGAACAAAACAAGTTTCAAGAAAAAAAAGGTAAAAAAGAGGAATCGTTGAAATTTGTTTAACGAGAGGAATAGAGTTTGTTGTACTTACTCCCAACCCCTAACCCGAAGTGTGACTTGGTTCCTAAGCACTCCTCATGAGGATTTAAACAAAAATTTATAAATGAACTAATGAATCTTTATCCAAAAAATATAGCAGAAATGATTTTCATGAATTTATAGAATTCCACAAAGTAGTAGAACTGTATAAATTCCTAGAATTCGAATAATTCCTGAAATTTCTAGAATCCTATGGATCTTAGAATTCCCAAAATTTCTACATTTTTGTGAATTCCTTTAAATCCAGGATTGTTTTAATTCCGTGGATTTTTTTCATTACATAAATTTATTTAATCCCATGAATTCCTTCAATTCCTTAAGCTACACGAATTCCATTAAAGCTCTCAAGTGTTAAATTTCTTAAAAACGTTTCAATGGCTTAATTTATTTATTTTTAACTAACTTATCACTCTGTAGAAGGTTATAATTCAGTTCAAATTTAAAGCTGGACAAAATCGATGTTTAGTATTTTGAAAAAATTTCTTGTTTTTCCATATTCTTTTCGCGACTCCATAAATTTAAGCTATTTAAGCAAAACACTAAATAAGCTTCCCTGTTGTTTTTAAAGTGAAAGAATAAAAAGATTATGCACATTTTTCTTTGTTAGGTTATGATTTTTTATACATGCTTAAACTCAAACTAATGTTTTTTTCAGATCTCTAGTTTTTTCTGCGCGCTTTTTTTGAGACATGACAGTGTTGAGCAAAGTATGGGATTTAAATATATTTTGTGTAAATTAAAACTGTGTAGAAACGGGTGCCACTCATCAAATGCTGCGTAGCAAATATTCTTTGTAGAAATAATTTTGTGTAGGGACAGAGTTTTCTCCTTCAATTTTGGTTTTTGATACATTGAACATAGAATCTATGATACATATTTTAATTTAATCTAATAATCCTCAAGGTTTTTTTGCAATAAACATTTAAAATTTATTATATACACTAAATTGTTATATCTGAAAACAACAAGTCCGGTAATAAGATGAGTGGCATAAAAGGAATTATCTATATCTGTCATTTCTCGTGAGGCACTATCCACAGAAAGATTTTAAAACGGATAGTTTAATGCTTTATCACTTTGCCAATTCAGAGAAGAATGAAGATAATTTCTTTCGTTCAACGTCTCACGATCCTGAAATTTCTTTATTTAAGGGGCAAGTATAAAATTTAATATTATGATTATTATCTTTAAAAAATGTCCCACGTAGTCCAAAATCACGATCAGCACCTCAAAAACGTCAATTTGGAAATATCCACTCATAAATAGGCCAATCAGCAAAATTTGTTTTTAATAAACAATGCAGAAAATTCAAAATTATTTCAAAATCTTAAAAGTCTTATGGCTGAATCGTGTAATTTTCAACTTATATTTAATGCCTTGAAATTATGCAAGTCTGCAATTCATAACTGATGTTTTTTAGAAAATCTAAACAGCATACTCTTATACTCTTATAAATTTCCATTTTTCTTGCATAAATAGATGCACTTCATAACGCTATACGTCAAAGATTAAAGAACAACTGGTCAATAATTGGGACCTTCAAAATGATGGGTACCACATTACCCAAGTGGGTGAAATTTCGTCAAAGAAAACTCACACCCCGACGTGATTCTAAGGCTACTCTAAAGTCCGCCTTTATGAGATTTGTGACTTACAATTGGGAAGCTGACAAATTTCACCGTTGCTATCGATTAGCTATCTTTAGCACGATTAAGAGACACTTCCGAGCTCCTCACCCCTACACGAAAATTATTTATATAATGGAGATGAATGAACATATCTATAAATCAACAATAAAATAAAAAAATTATGTAATCATTCTGGATTCCGGAACAGAGAATCCCAGATCCTTCCCCTACAAGCCCTCGCTCGTATTTTTGATGGCCCATCTTGCACTTAAGTATTTCGAC
Organism: Druon quercuslanigerum; assembly: GCA_010014905.2. NCBI lineage: Eukaryota > Metazoa > Arthropoda > Insecta > Hymenoptera > Cynipidae > Druon > Druon quercuslanigerum. The sequence continues at coordinate 2,284 of JAAAKG020149004.1, read as the reverse complement.
TACTTCAACAACACCTTTGATGTGACCTTTCATTTCAAAGGTACTGTCAATAGCTACCATAAAGATCTCCTGACAAAAGAAAGCGGTCTGCAACAGTTTTCCACAAAATCGACTGACTCAAGTCACTTCAGATTCCAAAAGAGTCATCTTCGACTGCTTCTGTTTTGAGCAAAATTGATCAGCTGGAATGAGATAAATTTGTCGCAACCACTGCAGGGATTTTTCTCTTTTTTGAAGAAACATACTTCAGACTAAAAATATTATATGTTTCATCTATCTTGATTAGAACTTGGGAGAAGAAAACCGCGAAAATAATAAATAAATGCAAGAAACAAAAGCCCGTAAGTACTATGAGAGCGGACGGGAGAGTCAATGATTATTGCATTGAAAGCTGTTACATTTCATCAGATACATCAATAAGTTTGTCAAAAAATACCACTCGCAGAAAAAAATGTTGGAAAAAAGAAATGTGCATCTTAATGAGATCTAACACTTTTATGAAAAATATTTTGCAAAATTTTGTTTATTGTCTTAGCTAAAAGCAAAAGACGTAAATTTTTGAGGGTTTTTTAATAATAAAATTCGATATATTACTTATTCTGGCGAAAAGAGTCTCTCGCAGATTAAAATTTTTCTAACAGAAAATATGTAGCTTGATGAGCTAAATAAATATTAAGCCATATCGTACGTATTGGCTAAGATGAAATCAAAAAGTCATGATTTTTATGAGTTTTTTTTTGTGAGAATCGATTAACACTAATTTTTGGGAACATTGTAACTCTGGAAAAAAACGTATAGAAGAAAAAATTTTTTTTTTAAAGATCTATAACTTTTGTTCAAAAGAGTTTGCAAAATTGTGCATATTGGCTTAGATAAACCCAAAATTCGTAATCAGCGCTTTAAATACATTAGTGTACGAAGTTTTAAAAAAATCGGAGGATTCAGCTATTGGGAACTTTATCCATATTTTTATTCTTCTTCCTCGGGCATCTTAAAACATTAGGAATCTAAATTAACCTTTGTCTTTGCTGCCTCAACCAAGGAATCTATAGCACACATTGTCATTACTTTCAATAATTGCAAAGTCTATGTTGTACTATTTGTTTAATTTCACCAAATACGGAAAGATTTTAGATCTGAAAACATCCAGTCATTCAGTCAGAAGAGAAACATAAAAGTTAGTATATATAGAAGTCGTTTTCGATCGTCACTATTTGAAGAAAAATATTTAAAAATAATACTTTAGTGCCGAACTTTAGTCACGAAAAAATGATGATTATTTCGTGGATTCAATATCTACCGTTCGTGGGATTTCTTTATTTTAAAGGAATCACGATTACCTTTTTAAAAGCTCCCAATTTGAATTGCTCATTAATAAATAGACCAAACATAAAACTTCTTTGAGTGCACTTTATTAGGAAATAAAAAATATTTTAAAAATTTTCATATATGTGCGAAATGAGAATCTTATAATCACTTCTCAATTTAATTGTACCAGAGTGTACTTATAAGGATATACATTTTTTGGATTTGTCAAAAATATTAATTTTTTAATTTAAAAAAAAATCACAAATAAATATTATAGAAAAATAAGAACCCAAAAATACCTGAGAGACCGTAATAGACCACGTTTTGAAAAAGCCGTTTTTTAGACAAAACTGTGTCTAACATGGTCGAGCAACTATACCTTGCGTGAAAGACTTAGAGAAATGCCAGGAAACGGAAAAGTGTTTTACGCAGTTTCCGGCTAGATGGTATCTTGACCACGAGAAATCGCCAACATAGAGGTTTTTATAAATGATCAGTCAGAGCGTTACTATGAAACAACATTTGATGGCATAAATACGGAGGATGGAGCTGATGGTCAAACCGATATGTCGAGTACTCTACAGCAGGCTGACATAACGTACACAATTCAAAATTGGGTAGCTCAAGACTTCATTCTTAACCCACGACCACATTTGATGACCTCAATGGATGGGAGGAGTAGTTTTCCTCCTCCCACCATGGATACGATTTATATAATGGTGCTGAATGGTGACATCTATCCATCCACGATGACATACCTCAGCACTGTACCAAATTCTGGACGACAGACGGTCATTTTTCCGATGGTTTAAGTGACCGAATATTAAAATAGCGAATATCAGGATATCGAAATTTATTTTAAGGAAAACTAATTTACCGAATGATTAACTGGCCGAAAACCATTTTAACGAATGATTAGCTGAACGAAAATTATTTCAACGAATGTCCAATTATTCGAAAAATAGTTTTAGCGAAG
>JAAAKG020149003.1:0-10138 GCA_010014905.2 Druon quercuslanigerum | reverse complement strand
TGTAAATAGTTGTAAATATTTGTAAATATTAAGGTAGAAATTTTCGTTCTGTTTATTATGTAAGTGGTATGGAATGGGAGTCATGTAAACCCTTAGGGGACACATTATGAATAAAGAAGAAAAAAGCTGACTTTCATATAAAAAGATATATATAATATTTTTCATTTTCCGAAATTTAAAATTCCAAGGATAAACAAATTCAATAGTTTCATTTTCTTTCTGGTAAATTAAATTTCGAAAATATTAATTTTGCGGGATTTTATTACATTCGGGATTTTGATAACATCAATTGTCAAAGAAATTTGTTAGAATTTTCAAAAAAAAAGAAAGTATTGGTAATGAATGACAGGTAAGTTTTTTCATTCTCAAATATTAACATATGGTTCACTTAGCGTGTAGACATTAGAATCTAACACAAATGGATGGAAATTTTTTATTGAGACCCGGAAAAATGATTCAATTTTTTTTTAATTTCGAAATTAAAAAAAACTGCTTTTAAATATTGAACATATTTCTCAATTTGTTGAAAAATACTTTGGTGGGTTTCGGCTTCATTTAAATGTTTGTTTAAGAATTATTTTTAAAAAAAAAGTAAAAATTATTTAATTTGATTTCGAATGCTCATCTTCAAACTTGTAAATTTTTTGATAATTTCAAAACGTCTAAATATCATTACAAATGATCCACTTTTTCATAACCTTTTTAGAAATCCTGCAAAATAAAATAGTTGAGTTAAAATCTTTCTGATTTTTTGTCGACCTTTTTAAAAACTTTCAAAATGTTTTAAAGTGTGGTTTTAAACTTAGTTTTTCAAAATGAGGGATGAATAAAAACGTTCCTATAAAATCTAAAGATTTTTTATTGTCCTGAAACCTTTGAAAATTCAATATTAAGGAAAATTTTGCATTGTCTTGAAAATTTAAAAAAATTTTCACAAGCTTTTAATTTTTTCTTTGAAGTAACTCAAAGACGACTATGTATTTTTCCTAAAATTTTTTATCTTTTTAAGTTTTAAACTTTATTTTAAATATTTTTACTTCTTATTATTCAGTTTTTTCAACTAAAAACTGAAAATCTTTTAATTTTAAAGGTGTAAAATAAAATTTTTTTATTTTGATAGATCTGCATTAGAAATTGTTCAACTTTTTAACTTTTTCGCTAGAAAAATAATTTTCTTGGTTGAAAATGTAATATTTTTATACAAAATATTGAAAGAGATATGCTATACATATATATTTGTTAGTATATTATGAGTAATTTTAAAGGATTTCAAAAGATTTATAGGATTATAATAAGTTTAGTAAAAATTGAAAGCACTTTTTAAAAAAATACAATTTGTTTTGCTTATTCTCCATCTTTAGATTGAAGTATATTATATATTGTACTTATTTAACAGACATTCAAACAATTCATAAAATGTTATATTTCTTCATTAAGTTAGACAATGTGTCAAATTGAGCTCAAGACGTAAGAAAACCGTCACTATAAAAATTTTTATCCAGCGATATTACAACTTACAGGAAATTTCAGCAGACATTCAAATAATTTTTTAAGGAAAAAGAAATAAATAAAAATAATACATGAATTTTAAACTATAAAGATAATATTTAGCAAGAAGTGGAATTATATATATTTTTCAAATATTTTTATATATAATAAGCTAGAAGAAAATGTATCTCTCGCTAGATCGTAGCCTACAATATAATATTTTACTTTTCACACTATAAAAATGTTTTTTAATTAATTTTATTTAACTAAAAATAACATTGAACTGAAAAAAAATATTTTCAATGCAAGATCAATTTTTATTTTAAAAAATTCCCTAAAATCAAAAGAAATTCATTTGAATTCAAGAAACTTTTCTTTTGTAAATAAAGATACCAATGAAAAACAACCGGAAAAAATTCTTGACGCTAAAATTTACAAAATAAAAAATTCAAGAATAATAAAATTGGAAAGAAGAAGTTGGAAAGAAACTTGCCGAATTATAAAATAGCCGATTTGGAAAATTCCTGAATTTAAACAATTAAAAAAATTGCTTAATAGATACGATTTATTTAATAAAAATGTAATAAATAAATTTTTCTATCAATATTCTTTTAATGTTAACATTTTTTTGAAATTATCTTTTGAATTTAAAATTAAAATAATTTTAAAAGAATTGTGTATAAAATAAATTTAAAAACATGTACGTATCGAATACAAAAACTTCGCCCCAAATTATTTCTGAGCCTAGCAACATGTTTTCAAGTAAACTTGCAATTTTTCAAACAAAATTTTTGACCCAGAAAGTTACAAGGGGTTGCCTGAAAGTAGGCAAAAATTGTGTCTCCTGTGTGATCCTTCTGAAATGCAGCATCTCACAGGAGAATCTCTATAGCGCAAACTCCAGTCACTCCCGCTTCGACGACGTTGCGTAACATCGAGTAGGGAGAGCTGGAGTAAGACTATAAAAACGGCAACCCAACCAGAAAAAGGGATTCTAGATTCTGTAGCTGAAAAGCACAGGTCAAAGAATCGATAGGAGAAGCCCAGAGTCTAAACCCTCTGGAACTTGTCCGAAAAATCAATTCTTAAGAAATAATATTCTAAATTCTTGGAATATTATTCTCAGTGAGTTCTCACCTCAAGAGCCCAGTAGATATTATTTACTGAAGCTGTTGATCTACAGAGGCTTGCTTTAAAAACGATCTTGTGCGATTCAGTTGTATAATCCTGAACTTGATATTTTTTGAGTGACGACAAGTCAAATAAAATTGAGCATTTTTGTAAGGGCAAAAGTCCCTCTTTCAATTCAGTAAAGAATAGAGATTTTGTTTGCCAAATCAGAGACTTTGAGGATTCTATTTATTTTAGAAAATCATTCATCTTACTTCCGTTATTCTAGAGAGCCTACAGGAATCTCGCCTGTAAAGCTGTCAATAAGAATCTGAAGCTAAGATCTTTATGATCAGTCACTCACTCCCCAATTTGTGCGTAAGAGACTTAGAGTTTAAAACCTCTATAACCTGTTACGAAGCACATTTTGCTGAGGGAAGACCAGGCTAAAATAAATATTCGTAGAATAAGAATAAAAGAAATCTGAGCGTCCGGTGAAACGCCAGCATTTTCCGAGGCTTGTTGCCACTCATTTTTATTACTTCCGCCCTCCAGCTGAGGCGAAGCATCCACAGCGCGCAGCTGTTAAACCGAGAGGCCTGAGACCCTCGGAGCGTACGAGCCAGGTAGCCTTATGCACCTGAAGAATAGTGCTTGAGCGACAAGCCATATAACAATCAAGTGATAATCGTTGTCACGAGTCGATTACTATCCCTTTTGGGCACGAGTCGTGCCAAATCCATAACTCTATTTTGTGAGAGGTCATATTGTTGGTCCATTGACCTCTTTTTGTATTCGTACAGGTGATTAACCTAAATTAGCCGGTAGCAAAAGGGCAACTACCTCCGACAGGTGTAATCCTGACCTTTAGAATTGTATAAGAGAATATCGAGGATTATTCTATTTTAATTATATTCCTACCTAAAAAGAGTATTTGAATAATCAAATGAATAAATATAAATAAATAAACTTATACTTTGTAGACTAGGGATTAGAAATATTTTATGTAATATTGTAGGGTAGCTTAGGTATACAAATGAATAAATTCACCTGATACCAAAGAGAATCTTATTCTTTCTCCGTAGAAAGCCCCTTTATTTCTTATAATTATACTTAACTTTAAGCAGGTTATTCAATTAACCCCGTAAAACAACGCCTAGAAATTCGGCGGTTGCAATATATATATTTCTTTTTTTAATCAAAAAATAAGTTTTTCACTTTTTAAAGTCGGGTATTTTATAGTATGGTAACTTTTTAGTTCGCAAATTTTGTAATTTGGAAATTTTCCGTTATGAACTTCATTATTCGGGAATTTTATTATTAAGGAATTTGCCAATTCAGGAATTTCACTTTGGGATTTTTCAATCGTCCCTTTTCTTTAATACAAATATTCGATTATTCTCTTTTGTTAAAATAAATAATAGCCATTAAAAAACCCATGTTTTAAAATGTTACAAGTCAGAAATTTTTTGATGCTTCCTTTTTAATTTTGATTCTTATTTGTTCAGTAAAATATTATGCAACTATAATTTTTGCATAACTTTTGCACCTGGCAAATAAATTTCAAAAATTTCGAAAGCTTTATAAACTTTTTGGTATAACTGATACTTTTTTATTTTATTGGTAAGAATAGATGTGAAAAAAATTATTTATGATGAAAATTGTTCACAGAAGAAAAAAAAACCTTGTAAATATTATTAAAAATTATTAAAAACCTGTAATAATTTATTCCTAAATTTGTTAAAATCTTTTGGAATATTTTGCATTTCTTTTCATTATCTCTAAAAACTTGATTTTTCCAAAAACAAAATGATTTAAAACTATCGCATGAAATTTTAAGGAAATTTTGTTTGTCCCTTAAAATCTTTAAAAACTGCTGAAGAGATTTCAAAATAATTTTCAAAATTCCCTCAGAATTTTGCTGATTTTTTCGAAATGTTATGACATTTCTTAAAATCCTGGTAAATCATTTTTAATTTTTGATTAAAAATTAATTTTAAAATATAAAAAGCAATTTTTTTCTCGTAATCTTAAGACAATTTTTGTATTCGCGTGAAATCTTGCAACATTGTTAGAAAACCCATCATTTTTTTATCATTCAAAAATCTACAATTTATTTTAAACTTTTTGAAATCACTTCAATTTTTAAATGATTATTTTCAATTCTTATTAGTTAATTTTATAGAGGTAACTTTGAAAACTATTTACTGTTAAAGGGTTAAAACAGCAAATTATTTAATGATACTATTTTCAACTTTTCTTTGAAAAGGTCAGTTATGAAGATTTACAATCAAACGTTCTTCAATGTAAATGATTTTCTATTTTGAACGTCTGCAATTAAAATTTTTATTTTATTTTTAGGAATGATAATTAAAGATTTATTAATTAGAAATGTTTATGTTTTGAAACAATATATTTCTTAACGTTTTCAAGAGTTCAGTTATAAAGATTTACAATTAAACGTTCTTCAATTTATATAATTTTATATTTTAAACGTCTGCAATTGTAATTTTTATTTTATTTTTAAAATTGATAATTAAAGATTCATTAATTTAGAAGGTTTATGGCTTAAAAAAATTATTTGCAATTGGAAACTCTCGAATATTTAATGCGTCTACGAGAAAATGCAATTACAATGTTTTTTTTCAAATTATTCAGTTTTGAAGTTTCACAATATCAATTAATTGACCTTTATAGATTTACAAACAAAAAATTTTCCATATCAACGATTTTAATATTAACAATATTTAATTTAACTTGGCTGCAGCAAACTAAGGTCCTGTTATAATTGAAACTTTGAGAATACGGAATATTGATTTTCAACTAACGACGACAACAACAAAAATTTACAGACGGGCGTAGCTTGGTTCATGTGGATTATGTGTGACACTAGCCCCGGCGGTAGCTTCAGTGTCTTGGCGATAGCTGAGAAATTTTGTTTTCGATTGCTGCAATAACCTTGGAGAAAAGAGAAGAAAAAGGCAGAGTCAGACTAGGCTCGATATTGAATAGAAACTTTTTAAATGCATCTTACTCATGATTATGTCTTCTAGATTGGAGACCTTACATACTACAGAGGACAATTTTGGATAAGGCGGAATGAGCCATGAAACTTTTTAGCGAGTTGCGTGGAGAAATTCTTTTTAGCAGATGATAAAGTACGAGTTTTAATTAAGACCAGTTCGTTCCCGGAAAATATGGCTCTACGCCTCATATTGTGATAACGGACTTGGCGCTTATAAACCTCCTCTAGATTCTGTATTACTTAATCTGTGAGTAGTGATAAGCGTTACATTCTGTCCGCCCATACGACTGGGTCTTGACTCTCTACCTAGTGTGATCGGGTAGGATAGGTGCTTCTTAAGCATAGAGGCAATTTACGTCTATAGAATTCCTACCAAAATTTAGGAAAGCAAGTGTGGTTTTTATTGAGGAGTGAATGGTGGAGTTGATGTCAATTTGAAATTCTGAAAGGTATTGGTCCCAAGTTCTGTGACTGTGTTCAAAAAAATTAAATATTATCACCATTGTTTTCAGAACCTAACTTACTCCTTCAGCAGGATTGGTTTGTGCGTGATGGGGTGGGGTGGTGAATGATAAATGTTATTTTCCCGAACCAATTCTTTTAGTAATGAATTTCCAAATTCGGCCTCTAAACGTTTTTTAAAGGCTTCACCAGTTTGCGGACCAGCGGCTCATTTTAGCGGACGAAACTCCACCCATTTGGTAAAAAGATCGTGCATGACTAGAACGTATTCGAATCCGTAAGCTGTGTGAAGGTAGAGACCTAAAATATCGGCAGCTACTATGGTCCAGGTCAGTTCGACGATTCGGCGATCCATTAATCCGAAAGGTGCTGATTGTTTGACATTTAAGTCCCGCGTTCATCATTAAGATCTCGCGTCGATCGTAGGTCCAGGGAGGGGCCGTACTAATTAATGATGTGACTCTATCCGCGCTTCCTTCAAAGATTCGCGATAGGGCATCAGGCACGTGGTGGCTCGCCCCTTTGTGATGAACGATGGTGTATTGGCGCCTTGTAAAACCAACGATCACCTTTCCAAACGGCCTGCTAAATTTTTTAATTGCGCAGCCATCGTAAGCTCTCTATGTAGCATCGAAATTTTTGTATGGCCCATATCACGGTGAGGCATTCTCGCTCTTTAGCTGTATAATTGCGTGCTGCTGGTATTAGGCTTCGGATGACATGTGCGACATCTCTTTCAAATTCTTCTATCGTGTAGGTTAAAACAACCCTTAAACCCGTGGACCTTGCTTAAGTTGGAAGTACAAACATCTTAGAAACTCCTTAGGCATTCTTTCAATTGAAGTGACTGCGGTTTCTCTCAGTGGTTTCTTTCCTTTAGACAATTTTTCTTGGTCATAAGTTTGTAGATTCACCAGTAAGCAACAGAAATTATAAATAGTGATAAAAAAATCACTGTAGACATAAAAGTATCACCCGGGTGAGAATGTGTCATTTGAAAAGTAGATTGCCTAGTATTCTTCTTCAAGTTACAAGCACATTAATTTCGCTCGAGTAAGTTTGAGAATTAGAAGCATTAGAATTTATATTGATAACAGCGCGATGGACGCAATATTTGTTGTCGTAAAACCTTCGAATCCCTCAGATGCGAATATTTGAATAAAGTCAACGTTGAGATTTTCAGAAAGAGGCAGCGAATTGGTAGAAATGACAGCACCTTTCCTATTAATCCTCGTAAATTTCTGAGAAGGTTAAAGGGCTATGAGGGTTTCCATAGGCAGAGAAAAGCCCAATTTTTCATTAAGTAAAACATAATTTACTTCCTCGAGATTGTTGTGAAAATAAGCTTGCCTTGCGAGCAATCCCTTAGTTGTTCTTTTGAGTAAACAGATAATGACTTTTTTTTATAAAAGTGCAGTAAGATCAATACTGACCTCACTAGGAGATTTTTTCTTAATTTACAGGTCATAATTAAGGAAAAATAGTGACCCTGAGAAGAAGAATCATCTCTTTATTTGGTTATGCGATGATGCAAATGATCTCATTAATATCTCGTAGAGATTCGAACTGTGGTTTTAAGATATCCAACTGAGAATCTTTCTTCAAATAAAAAAGATTTTCCTTATTTGGGACCAGGAAGTGAGAAGCAGGTCGTCAATGCTTCAATCTACAGTACCGTGGCTTGTGGGGAATTCCAGAGCCTGTCTTTGAGGCTTTTTTGTATGAGTCTCAAAGTGTCTTCCTGTTGTTCCTGGTCGGAGAGTTTCCAACGCGCACAACCTCACATACAGTCAAATCGAGAATCTGACTCCTGTTTCATCTGAATCCTACATTATTAGCAGTGAGGTCCCTGGAGCAGAGCTTATGAATCAAAATCACATTTATACACTTCACTGCTATGCGCCTTCCTAGTTATTCTTCGCTTAGTTAATTATGTGTAGGGCCGATTCCTCCTAAGCTACAAATCTTTTTGTTCTTTAATCAGGGTTTTTTAATCAGGACAGTGCCTGTCTGCACCAGTGAAATATGTCCATTTTGAACTACTGAGACGTCATTGCTTGTGCCTAGGCCACTCAGGAAGAATCGCTCCAGATGATGTTATGTTATCCGAACTGTTGATGTGAGCCGAAATTTCGTATTTGTAAGAGCGTGGAAGAAGGGTTGCTACTATAAAATCCATGTACTCTAGCTTATCGAAGCTGTTCCAAATTATCTTTAAGTAGAAAAATAATCTAAAAGAATTGTTGTTTTATAGCTACTTAGACTATTTATATAAAAAAGTAGTTACGACTTTAGACAATAATCAATCCGATTAAGCTTTATGAAAGGCAGCACCCAAAAACCTTTCATGACCTACGTTGCACACAGTTTTGATCAGCTGCAGGAAATTATTTCTTTAATTTGTCAACCCCACTTTCACACTATTTCTTTGTTTCTATGAAAATTTGAGGATAAAGAATTTTAGATTTCGAATCATTAGAATGAAAGGATACAATAATATATGATCCACCATTATACGCTTGCATAGCATAATTATTTATTTGATATATATTCAAACAGTTCATAATAACATACAAAAAGAAAAACGAGGTAATAAAAGATTACATTTAATTACTGAATCTTGTTTCAGACCATCAAAAGAGATCACACGTAAAATGATGCGGAAAATAGGAAATTGCCAGATTACACCAATTAGGTGCGTGGAGAATGCCTTGCCAGGTACCTTGTTTCGGGTAGCGTAAGTGACCGAACCTTCTGGTCGCCTTTCAAATCTATTGCTCCCTGATCTAAGCCATTCATAAGTTGATGATAAGGAAGTCTCTGACGTTCTGGTTTATTTGGTATTTGATTTTCCCAAAATCCAACAACTATATGATCGCTTGCCCATACATCATATTCTATGCCTGCTGGTATGGCGACATGCTCCGACACATAACGCCCATTATGGTGGGGGCCTTGATCGACCTTATAGACAAGTACTGTGTATTCTGCACCGTGACCTTCGGTAAAAGTATACTTTTTCTTTGTGAATCCACCAATCATGCTTGGAGGAACATAATTGCGTCCCATCTTTGGTCTACTGTAGGGGGAATGTCTACTAGAAGATGGTTTCTCACTTCCGGACTGAGAACTTAATTCTGTAAGAGAAAACAAATAGTAATGGATGAATTTTCAAATTTCACAAAGTTAATTTTTAATTAATAAATCTAAATTTATGTTGTGTCTTTTTTTATTTTTAAGGTGCTTCAAGCGAGTCTCGGTTTCTCTGGATCCAATTCAAAAAATAAATAGGAAAGAAGCAGAGGGCCACCTTTAAATCCCCTATCTCATTAAAAAAAAAAAAAATAACCAATCGAGAATAAAGAAAACCAAAGATAAAAGGTAAAAGAATAATGAAAATGAAAAAAGAACAAAAACAAGAATGGAATGAAAGAAAGTAGAAAAAGGAAGGAAGGAACGTGGGAAATCTGTATTTCCTGCTTAACCATGAAATTATTGAAAATTAAAGAAACCGAGACTTGAACGACCAAATCATAAAAGAATAATATTTTTATAGAAAAATAATAGTACCTATGGAAATTCTTTTTTTTATTGAAAATCTTGTCTATAATAAATATAAATTCAACTTGTTTTAATTCTTAAAAAGCTGTTACATTTATTTGAAAGAAGCCTTAACATCTGCTTGAATAAGAAAATTTTAATCTTGAGTAATTTTTACAGTTATTTTTAAGCTTTCTCATAAAAATTAATTTTTCATAGCAGAAAATCATTTTAAATTTGCCCATGAATCTCCAGAAATTTCTTATTGCCTTGAAACCTTTCTATTTCTTTCGTTTAAGGTTCATTATTTTTGTTCAAAATTCCTTTTGGTAGGTCAATATTAAATTATATTAATAAACTATTCAATTTTCTCGCAGAAAATTTATTTTTTAAAACTAAAAATTCAACTATTTTATTTAAATTATTAATTTTAGAGGTTAATTTTGTTTGTCTACTGGTCTATATCAATATTATTAAAATATTGATAAATCTTAATATTGTGAAAAAAATGTC
>JAAAKG020149002.1:0-10139 GCA_010014905.2 Druon quercuslanigerum | reverse complement strand
GGGGTTGAGGAAGGGGAAAAGCTGGGAGGGATATAAGGGAAGTAAGGGCAACTAGTAGAGAAACAAATGTAATTAGGATAAAAGGAGCAGGGAAGGGTGGGAAGAAGAGTGTAAATAGGAACTACATGTGAGGTGTGGGGTGGTAAATAATGAAATGCAGAGGTAGGGAAACGAGGGAAAGCCTAATTGGGATGTAAGGTAGGGTATGGAAGAGGAACAGTCTATAGAAGAGAGAAGGTAGGTATGGAAAAGAATGCAATTGATTGTGTAGGAGAAGTTTAGGAATGAATAGTAGAGGAAGCGTTAAAAGGGAAACTAAAGGAGATAGAAGTAGAGTGTGAAGGGAAATGCAATGAGTATGACAGAGGCGAAAAGATGGGAGTGGTATTGTGAAGGGAGGTTGAGTAGGAGAGAGGGAGAGAGGGAAGTATGGGAATGGTGGGCGAAGAGGATAAGTATTTGAGGAAATTGAGGGTTAGAGATAAAGGATACGGAGGGGTAAGTAGGGGAAGTGGATGGTGCTTTAGTATATGTAGGGGAAATGCAGGGGTTGAGGAAGGGGAAAAGCTGGGAGGGATATAAGGGAAGTAAGGGCAACTAGTAGAGAAACAAATGTAATTAGGGTAAGAGGAGCAGGGAAGGGTGGGGAGAAGAGTGTAAATAGGAAAGACATGTGAGGTGTGGGGTGGTAAATAATGAAATGCAGAGGTAGGGAATCGAGCGGAGGCTTAATTGGGAAGTTAGGTAGTGTATGGGAGGTGAACTGACTCTAGAAGAGAGAAAGTAGGTATGGAAAAGAATGAAAGTGATTGTGTAGGAGAAGTTAAGAAATGAATAGTAGAGGAAGCGTTGAGAGGGAAAATAAAAGAAATAGAAGTAGGGTGTGAGGGGAAATTTAGTGAGTATGGTAGAGGAGAAAAGATGGGAGTGGTATTGTGAAGTGAGTTTAAGTAGGAGAGGAGATAAAAAGTAGGGTTAGGGAAGTACAGACGTAAGGAGAAGAGAGAAGAATTAGGGAAGGTAAGTGAGGGTGGGAAAGAATTAAAAGAACAAAAAGCAATAGTTTGGGGACGTGAAGGGTTGAGTAGTAGAGAAAGCGTTGAGAGAAGAAGTAGGAGAATTTAATGTGCTAGAAATTCAGGGAGAGTGGGGGGGTAGTAGGGTTAAAAAGCAGAAAACAGAAGAGAAGAGAGGAGAATCAGAGAAGGGAAGTTAAGGTGGGAAAGAATTAAAAGGAGACAGAAGTGTGAAGAGGAGAAGAATAGACAGGAGAAGAAGGATAACGGAGGAAAGGGACTAATTTTTATGACTAATTTTTCATTTACAAATATTATATTATCTTTTAAGACTTATGTTGATATATAAGTTTGTTTTTGTATTTAGCCTTGACAATCGAAGAGCGTGTTTCGCAGACAGAAGCTCAAGTTTGAAAACCGATTAGTCGTGTATCATGAAGTATCAAAACTGGGGGTTCCTGCCAACTGCCCCAAACTCTACTGACCAGGCTTCAAAGTTATCTCGCTTCACCACGAGGTATATTTACGAACTTTGGCTGAAAACCACTGTTCTGGTTTCCAACCCTAGATGGATTAGGGGACTAGTATATACTGGCAAAAGGATTAATTTTAACATAGTTCCTGAATTAATAAATTAATTAATACACAATCAAATTTTAGAATTAGGAAAAAATTTAATTTTGAATGACTGCATATAGTTTAAAAAAATGTATGCCTTTTTGGACGTCCTGATATCTGGGTAACATTAGGGTGATTTAAAAATAAGTTACGTTTTTTATTATTTTATTATTATTTTTATTAGTTGTTTTAATAAAAAAAACGATACGTTGTGAGAAAATTGATATTCAGACAACCCTGAATTAAATATTGTGTTTTGCGAGTTTATGGGAATAGTTTAAATTGTATGCAGTTTTTTAGAACAAATTGTTTGCAATAAATACAATTTTACTTTTCTCGGATAATCAGATGATTAAAAGATGTTTTGAACAATTTACTTTTGTTTATAACCATTTTCTTTTTGAATAGAGGTAGAAAGTCGCGGTTTTTCCTGAATTTTTCAACTTCTTTTCAACAATTCAGTTAAAACCAGAAAGTACTTTATTAAATTTTATAAAAATATTTGTTTGATCAATTTATTATTATTCATAACAGTCTTCGCTTAGAATTCTTCCAGAAAGTTGTGTGTTTTTTTTAATTACCACCTATATTTAAATTTTCACACTCAGTAAGGTAATAATAAATTTAAGTTAACAACAATGATTGTTTGAACATTTTATTTTTGTTAATAATTCTATTCTCTTAAATTATTTCTGGAAGGTTACGGTTTTATCTAAAATTCTTAACTTATTTGTCAATTTTTCATCTTGACCGACATAATAATTAATTAACGTTAATAAACATTATTTTGAAAAAATGTATTATTGTTTATAACTTTATTCTTTTAGAGTAATGCTATAAAATTGCGTTTTTTATATTAATCATAGTTGAAAATTTCCGAAAAAACACAAATTTTTAGCATCACAGCAGGAGAAGATAGTTATAAACAATAATAATTTGTTATTAAAAAATTCTTTGCATAATTTTTTAACTTTCGTTAACCCCTCTGAGACTGAAAAGTTGACAAAAATTTGGAAATTTAAAAAAATGCATATTCTGGCTTTACTCTAAGAAAAGATAATAATGAACATTAAAAATAAAACTTTAACAAATACCTCGTTAACTTGCATTAATACTTACTATGCTCTAACTGAAAAGTTAAAAAAAAGGTTGGAAATTTTAGGAAGAAATACAATTTTCTAGCATCACAGCAAGAGAATATAGTTATAAAAAAATAATAATTTGTTAAGAAAAACTTCGTTAAGTCGCATCAATATCTACCTCACTGTAATTAACATTATAAAACTGTTGCAACAAATACGTTGTTAACTTTCATTAATTCTTACTACGCTTAGACTGAAAAATTTTAAAAACGTTGGAAATTTCATTAAAAAACCGCAATTTTCTAGCATGATTCTAAGAGCATATCGTTATAAATGGTAAGTAATTTATTAAATTTTTATTTCTGGTAACTTCAATAAATTAATTCCTTGCTCTAACTTAAGAGAAGTTAAAAAATTTGAAAAAAGCTCAGACTTTCTAGCTCTATTTTAAGACAAAATGGATATAAATAATAATAAATTGTTCATTGAATTTTTTACAACATGTTATTGACCTAGAAAAGTTATACTTTATGCTTTGCAAATAAATTGTACAAAAACAAAATTTTAGAAAGTAGGAATTAATGCCAAGAACTTGCAAAATCCAATTTTTCACTAATGGGTTTTTTTTCAATGATATCCTAGTTTTGATAGATATCAGAAATTGAAAAACAAATTTCACCTCGAGCATTAAGATGTGGCGTTAAGAATCTCCTCCATATTTTATTCTTCTCTTTTTTGGGGTGGGGGGGAGGCTTCTAGACTTAGAAGAAAATTTTATTTCGAAACACTAAATAATATGAACCCTATATATGATATCCTACTTTTTATAGAATTCACAAATTTAAAATCAAGTATCAAGTGAAAAGCGGATAATTTCGAGCGTCACGAAACGGTGCGATAAATTTCCTCTGCAGTTTAGTCGTCTCTATTTTTCCTTTTACACATTTTGGAATTAGAAGCAGTATTTGATTTAAAAACACTTAATAATATATCCCTTAAATATTATCCTAGTTTTTATATAAATTACAAACTGAAAATCCATTTTCAAGTGACAAGCCGATAATCTCTAACATTAACAAGTAGGGCAATGAATATAATCCATTATTTTTTTCTCTTTTTTTCTGTTGTAAATTTTGGAATTAGAAGGGAAATTTGATTTTAAAACAGTTAATTATATAACGCCTAATGATATTCTAGTTTTTACAAAAATCACAAATTAAAAATCGATTGTCAAGTGAGAAGCGGATAATCTTCATCATTGAGAAGTGTTGGAATAAATCTCTTTCCTATTTTTTTCTGATGGAAATTTTGGAAGTAGGAAAAAGTTGGATTTCAAAACACTAAATAATATAACCCTTAAATAATATCCTAGTTTCAATAAAAATCACAAATTGAAAATCAATTGTCTAGTGAAAATCGGATAATCTTCAGCATTAAGAAGTGGCGCGATGAATCTCTGTATTTTTTTCTTCTCTCTTGCTCCTTTTCCATTTGGAAAATTTAAAATTAGACGGAAAATGTGACTTTGAAACACTAAAAAGTCTACCCCTTAAATGACATCCTACTTTTTAAAGCTCTCACAAGTAAGAAACAAAGTATCAATTAAAGAGCGGATAATCTTCAGCGTTGAAAAGTGTTGCATTGAATCTCCTCCCTATTTCTTTCTTTTGGAAATTTTTGGATTTCTAAACACTAAATAATATAATTCCTAAATAATATCCTAGTTTCAATAGAAATCACAAATTAAAAATCAATTGTTTAGTGAAAATCGGATAATCTCCAGCATTAAGAAGTGGCGCGATAAATCTCTATATTCTTTTCTTCCCTCTTTCCCTTTTTTCCATTTGGAAAATTTGAAAAAATTAACTTTGAAACACTAAAATCACAAATTGAAAATCAATTGTTTGGTGAAAATCGGATAATCTTCAGCATTAGGAAGTGGCGCGATGAATCTCTATATTCTTTCCTTCCCTCTTACCCCTTGTTCATTTGGAAAATTTGGAATTAGAAGAAGAATTTGACTTTAAAACACTAAACCGTCTACCCCTTAAATAACATCCTAGTTTTTAAAGATCTCAGAAATTAAAAATCAAGTATCAAGTAAAGAGCGTATAATCAGCGTTAAAAAGTGTTGCGTTGAATCTCCTCCCTATTTTTTTCTTTTGCAAATTTTGGAATTAGAAAAAAGTTAGATTTTAAAATACAAAATAATATAAACCTTAAATAATATCCTAGTTTAAATAGAAATCACAAATTGAAAATCAATTGTCTAGTGAAAATCGGATAATCTTCAGTATTAAGAAGTGGCGCAATGAATCTCTATATCCTATTCTTTCCTCTTGCCTCTTTTTCATTTTAAAAATTTGGAATTAGACGGAAAATTTGACTACCCCTTAAATGACATCCTACTTTTTAAAGCTCTCACAAATAAGAAACAAAGTATCAATTAAAGAGCGGATAATCTTCAGCGTTAAAAAGTGTTGCGTTCAATCTCCTCCCTATTTCTTTCTTTTGGAAATTTTTGGATTTCTAAACACTAAATAATATAATTCCTAAATAATATCCTAGTTTCAATAGAAATCACAAATTGAAAATCAATTGTTTAGTGAAAATCGGATAATCTCCAGCATTAAGAAGTGTCGCGATAAATCTCTATATTCTTTTCTTTCCTCTTACCCCTTTTCTATTTAGAAAACATACTATTTTTTAAGCTGTCACAAATTCAAAATGAAGTATCAAGTAAACAGCAGATAATCTGCAGCGTTCTAAAGTATTGCAAAGAATCCCCTTCCTATTTTGTTGTTTTGGAAACTTTGGAATTAGAAAAAAGTTTGATTTCAAAACACTAAATAATTTAAACCTTAAATAATATCCTAGTTTAAATAGAAATCACAAATTAAAAATCAATTTTCTAGTGAAAATCGAATAATCTCCAGGGTTAAAAAGTGTTGTGATGAATCGCCTCCCTATTTTTTTTCTTTTGGAAATTCTGAAATTAAAAAAGCAGTTGGATTTTAAAACACTGAATAATATAAACCTTAAATAATATTTTAGTTTCAATAGAAATGACAAATTGAAAATAAATTGTCTAGTGAAAATCGGATAATCTTCAGCGTTAAAAAGTGTTTCTTTGAATCTCCTCCCTATTATTTTCTTTTGAAAATGTTAAAATTAGAAAAAATTTGGATTTCAAAACACTAAATAATGTAAACCTTAAATAATATTCTAGCTTTAATAGAAATCGCAAATTGAAAATAAATTGTCTAGTGAAAATCGGATAATCTCCAGCGTTAAAAAGTGTTGCGATGAATCTCCTCGCTATTTTTTTCTTTTGGATATTTTGGAATTCGAGAAAATCGGATTTCAAAACAATAAATAATATAAACCTTAAATAATATCCTAGTTTTAATTGAAATCACGAATTGAAAATCAATTGTCTAGTGAAAATCGGATAATCTCCAGCATTAAGAAGTAACGCGATGAATCTCTATATTCTTTTCTTTCCTCTTGTCCCTTTTTTAATTGGAAAATTTTGAATATAAAGGATAATTTGAGTTTGAAACACGAAACCATTTACCCCTTAAATGACATCCTAGGTTTTAAAGCTCTCACAAATTGAAAATCGATTGTCAAGTGAGAAGCGGATAATCTTCATCATTAAGAAGTGTTGCGATAAATCTCCTCTCTATTTTTTTTTTTTTTTTTGAAATTTGGGAATTGAAAAAAACTTGGATTTCAAAACACTAAATAATATAAACCTTAAATAATATCCTAGTTTGAATAGAAATCACAAACTGAAAATCCATTTTCAAGTGAAAAGCGGATTATCTCCAACATTAACAAGTAGCGCAATGAATATATTCCATATTTTTTTCTGTATTTTTTCTTTTGCAAATTTAGGAATTAAAAGAAAAATTTGATATTAAAACATTAAATTATATAACGCTAAATGATATCCTAGTTTTTATAAAAATCACAAATTGAAAATCGATTGTCAAGTGAAAATCGGATAATCTTCATCATTAAGTAGTGTTGCGATAAATCTCCTCCCTATTTTTTCATTTGGAAATTTTGGAATTACAGAAAAGTTGGATTTCAAAACAATGAATAATTTAACCCTTAAATAATATTCTAGTTTCATTAGAAATCACATATTGAAAATCAATTATCACCTGCAAAGCGGATAATTTCCAGCGTCACGGAACGGTGCGATAAATTTCCTCTACTGTTTTGTTTGCTCTACTTTTCCTTTTACACATTTTGGAATTAGAAAGCAGTTTTTAATTTCAAAACAATTAATAATATAACCCTTAAGTAATATCCTAGTTTAAATAGAAATCACAAATTAAAAATCAATTGTCTAGTGAAAATCGGATAATCTCGAGCAGTAAGAAGTGGAGCGATGAATCTCTATATACTTTGCTTCCCTCTTGCCCCTTTTCCAATTGAGAAAATTTTGAATTCGAAGGTGAATTTGACTTCGAAACACTAAAACGTCTATCTCTTAAATGACATCTTAGTTTTTAACCATTAAATTAAAAATCAAGTATCAAGTAAAAAGCGGATAATCTCCAGCGTGAAAAAGTGTTGCAATGAATCTCCTCCCTATTTTTTTCTTTTGTAATTTTTGGAATTAGGAAAAATTTGGATTTCAAAACACTGAATAATATAAACCTAAAATAATATCCTAGTTTGAATAGAAATCACAAATTGAAAAATCGATTGTCAAGTAAGAAGCGGATAATCTCCAGCGTTAAAAAGTGTTGCGATAAATCTCCTCCTTTTTTTTCGTTTGAAAATTTTGGAATTAGATTAAAGTTGGATTTTAAAACACTGAATAATTTAACCCTTAAATAATATCCTAGTTTCATTAGAAATCACATATTGAAAATCAATTATCACCTGCAAAGCGGATAATTTCCAGCGTCACGGAACGGTGCGATAAATTTCCTCTACTGTTTTGTTTGCTCTACTTTTCCTTTTACACATTTTGTAATTAGAAAGCAGTATTTAAACCCTTAATAATATTCTAATTTCAATAGAAATCACAAATTGAAAATCAATTGTCTAGTGAAAATCGGATAATCTTCAGCATTAAGAAGTGGTGCGATGAATCTCTATATCCTATTCTTTCCTCTTGCCTCTTTTTCATTTTAAAAATTTCGAATTAAAAGGAGAATTTTGACATTGAGACACTAAAACGTCTACCCCTTAAATGATATCCTAGTTTTCATAGCAATAAAAAATTGAAAATCAAGTATCAGGTAAAGAGCGGATAATCTCCAGCATTAAAAAGTGTTTAGATGAATCTACTCCCTATTTTTTTCTTTTGGAAATTTTGGAATTAAAAAAAATTTTCATTTCAAAACACTAAATTATATAAACCTTGAATAATAATCTAGTTTCCATAGAAATTACAAATTGAAAATGAATTGTCTAGTGAAAATCGGATAATCGTCAGCGTTAAAAAGTGTTAGTTTGAATCTCCTCCCCATTTTTTCCTTTGGGAATTTTGAAATTAGAAAAAAGTTGCATTTTAAAGGACTAAAAAATATAAACCTAAAATAATATCCTAGTTTCAATAGAAATCACAAATTCAAAATCAATTGTCTAGTGAAAATCGGATAATCTTCAGCATTAAGAAGTGGCGCGATGAATCTCTATATCCTATTCTTTCCTCTTGCCTCTTTTTCATTTCAAAAATTTGGAATTAAAAGGAGAATTTTGACATTGAGACACTAAAATGTCTACCCCTTAAATGATATCCTAGTTTTTATAGCAATAAAAAATTGAAAATCAAGTATCAGGTAAAGAGCGGATAATCTCCAGCGTTAAAAAGTGTTGCGATGAATCTCCTCTCTATTTTTTTCATTTGGAAATTTTGGAATTAGAAAAAAAATTTTCTATTTATATTTATGTCTCTAATGAGCCGAAAATTGATTATTTTCCAATCTCAAAATACAAAAAAGTTAGATCTCAAAACACTGAATAATATTAACCTCAAATAATATCCTAGTTTAAATAGAAATCACAACTTGAAAATTAATTGTCTAGTGAAAATCGGATAATCTTCAACGTTAAAATGTTTTGGTTTGAATCTCCTCCCAATTTTTTTCTTTTGTAAATTTTAAAATTAGAAAAAAGTTGGATTTCAAAACACTGATTAATATAAACGTTAAATAATTTCCCAGTGAGTGTCAATAGAAATCACGAATTGAAAATCAATTGTCTAGTGATAATCGGATAATCTCCAGAAATAAGAAGTGGCGCGATGAATCTCTATATTCTTTGCTTTGGTATTAGAAGGAGAATTTGACTTTAAAACACTAAAAAATCTACCCCTCAAATAACATCCTAGTTTTCAAAGATCTCAGAAATTAAAAATCAAGTATCAAGTAAAGAGCAGATAATCTCCAGCGTTAAAAAATGTTGCGATGAATCTCCTCCCTTTTTTTCGGAAATTTTGGAATTAGAAAAAAGTTGGATTTTAAAACAATAATCATTACAACCCTTGAATAATATCCTAGTTTCAATATAAATCGCAAATTGAAAATCAATTGTCTAGTGAAAATCGGATAATCTCCAGCATTAAGAAGTGGCGCGATGAATCTCTATATTCTTTTCTTCCCTTTTGCCCCTTTTCCACTTGAAAAATTTAGAATTAGACCGAGAATTTGACTTTAAAACACTAAAACATATACCTCTTAAATGGCATACTAGTTGTCAAAGCTCTCACAAATTAAAAATCAAGTATCAATTAAAGAGCGGATAATCTCCAGCGTTAAAAAGTGTTGCGTTGAATCTCCTCCCTATTTTTTTCTTTTGGAAATTTTGGAATTAGAAAAAAGTTAGATTTTAAAATACAAAATAATATAAACCTTAAATAATATCCTAGTTTAAATAGAAATCACAAATTAAATATCAATTGTCTAGTGAAAATCGGATAATTTCCAACAGTAAGAAGTGGCCCGATGAATCCCTATATTCTTTTCTTCCCTCTTTCCCCATTCCCATTTAAAAAATTTAAATTAGAAGGAGAATTTGGCTTTAAAACACTAAACAGTTTACCCCTTAAATGACATCTTAGTTTTTAAAGCTTAAATTAAAAATCAAGTATCAATTAAAGAGCGGATAATCTCCAGCGTTAAAAAGTGTTGCGATAAATCTCCTCCTTTTTTTTCATTTGAAAATTTTGGAATTAGATTAAAGTTGGATTTCAAAACACTAAATAATATAAACCCTTAATAATATTCTTATTTCAATAGAAATCACAAATTGAAAATCAATTGTCTAGGGAAATCGGATAATCTCCAGCGTTAAAAACTGTTGTGATGAATCGCCTCCCTGGTCTTCTTCAGAGTTAAATCACCTAAGTTAAAGATTTAAAAAATACTTATAATTTCCTTTATGTACATTTTCTAAA
>JAAAKG020149001.1:0-10139 GCA_010014905.2 Druon quercuslanigerum | reverse complement strand
GTTCGCATCAACCCACCAAGGACGTTTCACACCCACTCCTCCCCCCAAGCTTTTTAAATCCGAAGGACGCCACATAAACTCAATGTGAATAAATGACTAAATCTTTTCGGATTATGAAAGCTATCAACGAAACCAATATTATAAGTAAATTTACATAAATGAATAAAATGAATAAAACAAATATTATATGCACGTGGCATATTGGCTAAAAAAATTAAAAATGTTCATTAAAAACAATAAATATGCGCGTATGAATAAATAATAAACGAGAAAAATTCCTGAAAACAAAATCAAGAATCTCACGACCAAATTTGGAAAACCACCAAAAAAGGTTCCCATTGCAATCCCAAAAAAATCCTTCTCTTGTCCCCTCCGCTAAAGAAAAGAAGAAAAAGATCCCTGGTTTTCACCTAAACAAAAAACATTTTGTTTAGGTGAAAAACAGGGATCTTTTACTTTCCTTTTTTAGCGAAGGGGAGAAGAGAAGGGTTTTTTTTGGGATTGCAATGCGAACATTTTTTGTTGATTGTCCAAATTTGTTCGTTAGATTCTTGATTTGGTTTTAGGAATTCTTCACATTAACTTGATTGTTGGACGTTAAAAAAAGATTTTAAATTTGATATTATTCTTATTTAAATCTCATCTCCTCTCCGCTAAAAAAGAAAAGAAAAAGATCCCTGTTTTTCACCTAAACAAAATGTTTTTTGTTTAGGTGAAAATCAGGGATCTTTTTCGTTTCTTTTTTAGCGGAGGGGAGAAGAGGAGGCTTTTTTTGGGATTGCAATCGGAACATTTTTGTTGGTTGTCCAAATTTGGTCGTTAGATCCTTGATTTTGTTTTCAGGAATTCTAACTTGATTGTTGTACAATAAAAAAGGATTTTAAATTTGATATTATTATCATTTAAATATCTTAGAGTTTAAATAATAAACGATAAAATTGCATCAGTTGAGTGGTTCGCATCAACCCCTAATGCTTTTTGACTCCGAAGAACGCCACATAAACACAATGTAAATAAATCACTAAATCTCTTTGGATCATAAAGGCCATCAACGAAACCAACATTATAAATAAAGTTACATAAATGAAGATACAAAAATTAACCTAAAAACACGTCTTCTTTGAGCACTTTTTCACATTATCCCACTTTACCCTAATATTAAGAAATAACTAATTCGTCAGTCAATATTCAATAAACTGATTCAATTAGTAAAAGTTTGCCTAATTCCATTAGTAAATATGATAAAATACCTGTTATATCAGTCAAAAGTCAATAAACTGATTTAATTAGCATTTTTTTTACTAATTTAAAGTAAGAGAGTAGATTCTGCATAAGTCTTTCATTCGAACTCTTCTTTTTCCTCGAAAACAAAACCAGAAAGACACTCTTCATCATCGCTCATTCCCTTCCCCACATCATAGGAAAGGAAAGAGGGTATAAAATGTAGTTAGACGCAGAGTGACAGTGTGAAAAGTAGGGATGAGGCAGTTACTGGGGGAGAAAAAGATTGGGAAACCGAAGGAAGCATCTCAATCCCGATGCACGGATTCCAGGAGTGGAGGTAGCTGCTACTTCACCTCATCCACCGAGGCAATGACCAATATTATGATAATTCAAGCCTCCGCTATAGTGAATCGTGCTCATCCGCCCCCGGGGGCCGCCATGTTTGTGGAGGCGTGGTTTTCCAGTTGCCCGGACAACCGTCGGCGTTATCTGGATATCGACCTGGTGCGGCGAAGGGTTGCTAGGCTTCTATCAGGGAGGGAAAATGTTATCACGGCTTTGTGGTGGCTAAGATAGCAATTCCCGGCCTGTCCCCGTCGACGAGGAACCTCTTGCTTCTGTGTGGAGGCAACGCGACGGTCCTTCTATGGATCCGCACCATTGCCATGTTGAGAGAAGTGTGTGCAGCCTGGAGCAAGTAGAGAAGGTAGAGAAGGTAGAGAAGGTTAGAGAATGGTAGAGCAGTCTCGGGACCCTGAATCTACTCGTGATATCAGGAATCTCCAGAATGTGTGTGTACGAGAGATGATATTAGATTCTCGGGCAAAGTTTTCGCATGATCGAAGTCTTGGTAGACGTCGTCCTTCTCTCCTCTTGCTCTTTCCTCTATAGTCTATAGTTAGAGAGTCATTCGGTGAGGACACAAAAGGCATAGCATGGCATTTCACTCCGTGTCCGGGGCGGCATTGGGCGGCATTGATTTTCTCATTCGCGTGCGAGAGCCTGTAATAGCGGGCGCCATGTTATTCCTCGCTTTTACTCCCACACTGGCTGTGGCTGCTGTGATCACTGCTTTGGATTCAAGAATCTAGAGCCTTTGCTTACTTGGGAAAGAGGCCGGGTCAGCAGATTATATGATCTTCTGCAGAAATACCTTGAGTATAGGGAAAAGAACGAGATGAGGAGTGGAAATGCGAATTAATTTTTTGAATTATCTGTATTGTATACAGCATTTTCATGCATAATTGATTAGTATTTAATTAGAATCATCAATTCGGGTCTATAAAAACGGAAAGCCTGCTTCTTTGAATATTTATAAGATATTTTAATACTAAGTACATGAAAGAAAAGAACTGTAAAGTCCTGGACTGCCTAGAAAATTTTGATAAGGCAAAAACAATTTGGAACCAATTGGAACCCATTTTAATAAGCTGTAAATAATACCTTAGTTGGTTTTCTAAAGGATCCCGATTGTAATTGAGCCTGTTTATAAAGATCCTATTTTTTGTTTTGCCCACTTGGACATATTGTTTAATTAATAACATAATTTTTACCTTAGAACACACATGTAATCGAACTCTGATGGACATAACTTAATAAAGATAATTAAATTGCAAAATATGGCCTCAATTAAAAGAGATATAATGACTTGATAAATATAATTTTTACCTTAGCACACACATGTAATCGAACTCTGATGGACATAACCTATCAAGATAATTAAATTGCAAAATATTGCCTCAGTTAAAAGAGATATAATGACTTGATAAATATAATTTTCAGGTTATGTGGCAAATTCAACATAAAGGCTTATTCATATGCAAAAAAACTTTTCGTACCAGTCATCGGCATGGTTGCATGGTTACGCGTAACTCGATGTTTTATACGTATAATACGTAATTTACGTATTGTATATAAAAAATGTAATTAATGTAACAAAATGGCGGACTGGAGAGGAGGATGGGAGAAAAGAGCATAATATAACCTCACTTTTTCCGGAATGCAGATTAAATTAATTTTTTTGATAAAATTTAAGGAATGAGTAAATCAAAAGTTGGAAGTGCAAAGGGACGAAAAATCCCTTGGAAAGAACTAAAGTCTGAGCAGCTGAAATTTTAAAATCAAGCAGTTTCAAAATGTTCAATTTGTAAGAGCATTTTAAAAAATACTAGCTACGACCGTCTTCTAGCTCATAGGTATGTAAATATTGTTGATCCCTTGTTAATATAAATGATTGTATTTAATTTTTTTAATCTTCTGACATCGTATTTCTTTTGACTTAAGAAACCTCTGCAAGTTAAAAGGGAACGGGCAGCCGCCATCTTGAAAACGTAAATTACATGTAAATAACTAGGTACGTAAATTTCGTGTGTAATTAACATGTAAAAAACTACGTAAATTATCTAAGGTAAATTACGTACGCAACCCTGGTCATAGGTCGATAACCGTAAATCGAAACCTAACTTACCAGCCCTAATTTGCAATCGTTTGGCTTGTGAATGCACCTTTATGTTCTTTTCAAGAGTGCTCTAAACGAACCCTTTTGGTTGTCCACCGGTATCTATTGAAGCTCAAGTTCTAAATGATACCAACTTTTTTTTTGAGACGCACTTTAGTGAACCCCCAGTTTTTTCTGTACTAAGACAGTCTGGGAAAAAGTGAGAAGGTAGATAATATAATTTTCAAGACAGTCTGAGAAAATATGAAGGGTTCTACAGCAAATAATAGAAAGTCTTACTGCGAATCAGAACATCAGATTTGCAGTCACATGAAACTTAATTCTATAACCTAATTTAACACTACTACATACAACGCAATTCCCTAACGCACAACATCGCAAACTGAGTACGTCGCTCGAAATGCTCCTTATCTCGTCACGAGACAAAATTTTACCGCTTGTGAGAAACGACCAGTGCCAGACCAATAATTGGTAGTGCCCCAAGTGACTTTTCATTTTCTTACTTTAATGCTTAATATTTTTTTACGTGTTTCAAATGACTTTTATGTTATAACTATCTCATTTGATTATTTTTAATGCAAAGAATAGTATATAATTTAATGTGAATTTACTTTAAATTTATTACAGTATATTCCTGTCGAAAGTTGAGTACAAATTTACTTTCAGTCAGTTCTATAAGTGCTGGAAGATTGATAATATAAGCAATATAAATATTTTTCTCTAAAATAACTTAAACTATACATACAAAAATTGTAATTCTAGCCGAAAATTCGATTTTTTGGTGATAACAGAAGATATTGCATTTATTTTCGTATTTTTCTTATTCTTTAAATTTAAATTTTAAAAAGTAAAATATTTTTTTGAATAGTAAAATAATTGACAGAAAAAACCTTTTTTGTTAAAAAATTATATTTTTTGGTTGAAAATTCCACATTTTTGTATAAAATCAATGTATCTTCTTGAAAATTATTTTTTAGCAGAAAATTATTCTTCTTACATATTTCTTATTTAGGATCTCGTAAGATTTTGCAATATTTCACGCCATTTCGAGGCGTGAAACGGCATTTAACCATTTTGGAGATTTTAAGGGGGTTTAAAAACATTTCTTGAATAGTCGATATTCTTTTCGAACTATTTTTTATCAAATTACTAAAACCCAAATATTATTTTCGTCTCGAGTCTAGTATTGAATTCTTAAATTCGAAAATTAAAATAGCCAATCTACTTTTGAATGATCTAAAAATAACAGTTAAATAAAGTTAAATAGAAATATTAGAAATCTGTGAATATAACCTTAATTAATATAAAAATATTACAAATTGAATATTCTTAAATTTATTTTGGATAGAAAATTTTCTTAAATTAAAAAAAACTTTGTGCTATAAAATGTCACGTACAATAATGGCAGAACTTTCTGTACCAGCGTGTGAGCTGGTTATTTCGTTCAAAATTGAGTCTTAGTATTTTTAATATTTCAAATCAATATTTTTAGTATAAGTATATTGTGAAATTAATTTTTAAAAAGTTTGTGGATATAAAGAGATCGCTGAGATTTATTAATATTAAAAAAATAAGTTTTTTTTTTAAACTGTGAAAGGTTCAAGATCATAAAAAAAAATTTTAAATTTCGGGGAAAATTGGAGGATTTTCCATTTTGAAAAATGAATTGCAAGAGAAAATTAAGAAAGATTTCAAAACATTTCAAATTCGTAAAATTTCGAAAGAAAATTTAGAAGTTTTTATAGAAAAATGGTTCAAATTTCCATGAATACAGAATTTTATAATATTTATTCCAGTAAGTTTGAAAGACATTTATAAGTTTCAAATAGATTTGAAAAAATAATTTGAAACTTAAAAGGATTTCAAAATTTTTATAAACTTAAGGTGTTTTATTTTTATTTTTTTAAATTATTTTAAGAGAATACTTAATATTTCAAAAAATGTTAAACAAAATTTAGATGTTTAAAGAATTTGAACAAATAATTTAGAAGTCTTTTAAGCATCATGAAATGTTTAAGATAATAATCTAATTTGCTTAAGATTTTTAGGAAAAACTGTAATGTATTTTTTATGAAAAATTATTTTTAAGTTTATCAAATGATTTACATAATTTCATAAATTGTTGAAAAAGTATCTGGAAGACAAAGGCAAGTTTTATTAATTTTTTTTCTAAATTCACCAAACAGAAACTACAATTTTTTAATTTTTCTGAATAAAAAAATGTAGGATAAATTCCAGTAGGTTTACAAAATATTTAGAAGTTTTAAAAGGAGTCAAAAATAATTTTAAATTTGGAGAGATTTTTAAAAATGTACAGAAATATCTAGATTTTTAAAGATTTCGAACAACAAATTGAAAAGTATTTTGAGCATTTTTAAAAGTTTCGAGAGAGTAAACCAATTTTTTAAGATTCCTGATCAAAGATTTAAAAGCAATTTTTTTAATTTTGCAGAATTTTAAAAAAATTGTAAAAAAGTTCAAATCAGATTAGAAGATATTATTAGGAATTTTTCAAAAAATTGAAACCTAATTTATAATTTTAAAAATGAAAACATTTTTTTAAAACAAAAACTGGATTTTATCAGGTATTCTCAAGACTCCTGGAAAATCTTAAAATGATATTTATTTAAATACATAAGTTTAAGGTTTCGAAGCACAATTCAAACCTTTTTGGCAGTTTTAAAAAATTTCGAGAAAAAAACAAACATTACTTAAAGTTAGTCAGTTTAATGGTAATTTTTTTCTTTGCATGGTGTATAATCAATTTTTTTTAAATTGATTTAAAATTGTAAAAAAATGCTTTCTAGCTCCGCTGGGCTAGAGAGCATTTATTTTCAAAATTTTTAATCAATATTCAAAAAAATATTAATTATAGACCGCACGTAGACAACAAAATTAACACCAAAATTATTAACACAATCGCCTGGTCAACAATCTTAACATACAAAATAAATATTTTAAATAATTCGTGTGAAAATTTGAATATACTTTTTGTCCAAATTAATTTTTAAAGAAAATTAAAAAAATTTATAAATATTTTAAAGATATTTAAAAATGTCAACAAAAAAATCTGGAAGGTTTTTAGGCAATTTTTTTTTTTCATTATTGAATATTTTCACCATTTTAGAAATAATTCCATTAAACATAAAAGATATTTAGAAATTTTGTAAGTATTAAAGAAGTTAGAAATATTTTCAAACTTTGAAATATTTTCGAAAGTTTATAAAATATTTTTATATTTCTGCCAAACTAGTTTTTTTTTTATTTTATGGTATGATTTATATATTTCAAGAGTATTAAATAACATACAGGATTCCATTTATTTAGGTTTTAAATTCATAAATAATTAATTATGATTGATAATTATATTTTAATAACTGAAAGACTTTTACACTTCAGCAAAATTAAAAAACTTAAGATTCAAAATACCAAATTGTCTTGTTTTTACAAAACTTTCAAAATCGTAGAATACCAAATTGAAGCAATTGAATTGATTTATAATAACATAATTTTGAATTAAATATCTTCAGAATAAATTCAAAACTATAATAAATTAAGAAAATAATTTTGTCAAATTCGAGCCTTCAAAATTAGAAGATTGTAGATCTAGATACTGCAAATTGAATTATTTTCTATTCAAAAATTTTCCAGAATATTAAACATTTCAAGCAACATTTCAAACAATGAAAAAAATAATTATTAAAAAGTGAAAAATATTTTATTGGAAAATATCAAGAATAGATAAAAATAAATATGTCTGACATTGATACTTACGTAACTGAACGATCATGTTGATTCATGTTGAACGATGACTTTTCAAATTTTCATTTCCATGCTCTCTAAATTTGAATCAGTTACAATGTTTACTAGTTTCAATTAGTGACTCAATTCTAGCTATGAACCAGTAGTTTTTACTAATACATTAGCAAAAAATAACTGTTTCATAGCTAGAATTGAGCCACTGATTGAAATTAGTAAAAATTTTAACTGATTCAAATTTAGCGAGTGAGTGTTAATTTTAAAATTAAAATTGGTAATTATAAATTTAAGCGTTTAATTATATTTTTCTTATGCAATAACAATTCAAAATTCTAGAATCGCAATTTTTAATTATTTAATTTTAAATGCGCCTTTAATTAAAAATAATACTATTTATATTCTTTTAAATGTCAAATGATCCAATTTTAAAAATTCTATTCTGAAATTATTCCATTTTTAAAGATTTGAAATTGCCCCATTTTTGACATTTCAATCTGAAATCATTCAATTTTCAAATTCTTCAATTGAAAAAAAAGTTCAATTTTGAAAGCCTTTAATGAAAATGATACAATTTCAACTCTTTTTTAATGAAATTTCCCAATATTCAAAATTTTATTCTGAAATTTTTTCAACTCTAAGAATTTTTGCTTTAAAGTTTTTCAATTTCAAACACTTTTAATTTTAAACGCTTTCATTTAGAATTGTGCTCAATTTAGTTTTAGGTTAATTTTGTTTTACGTTCTTTAAAATTCAAACTGGGCACAGTAAGACCAGTTATAAACTTTTTTGAAAGTAAAATTATGTAGTTCTCAAAATAAACCAAAAAAATCCAGACATATAAATTGTGAAGTAAAAATTTAATATTTACGCAGAATTTTTAAGAATGCACACACACGATGCATTATATACGCCAGGTAATGACAATTTTTTTGAGCCACGTGTTTTATTTTTTTTTTACTAAAAAATAAAATAAATATTTTGCAGAGTCTTACTGTATGTCTATTTTGTCTTTATTATGATTTTTATGGCATTTTCATGTGTTATAAAATATTTTAAAATTAAATTTTTTCTGAAAAAAGATCTACTCTTGTCACTCCACTGGGAATCGAACCACAGAACTTCCGATTGCTGTTCGGCTGCTTTCCCATTAAGCGTTTAGAAAGATCAAAAGAAGAATCTTTTTTCAGAAATACGCGATATCTTAAGCCAGGTGTTACATTTACGATACGAGTAATTTAAAGGAATCGGTATTATCATCAGAGACAGTTACCATCAATCAGTGTGGATATCATTCCAGCCTTCTTGCAAATAGTAATCAACACTGTTTAAAAAACGGAAAATACTTAACTTCATCTCTGACTAGATGGAAAATAATTTTTTTTTAATTAATAGTTAATTTTTTCTGAAAAAGATCTGCTCTCTTCGCTCCACTTTCAATCGGAAGTTCTGTTGTTCGATTCCCAGTGGAGCAACAAGAGTGGATCTTTTTTCAGAAAAAAATTAAATTAAACATTTTTTAAATTTATTTTTTATCTTGTCTGAAAATGACGCTAGGTATTTTCTGTTATTTAAACAGTAAACCTGATCGATAGGTTGATTTCTATTTTCAGGGGGATGAAAAAGGTGCTTCTACTGATTGATGGTAACTGTCTCTGATGATAATACAGATTCCTTTAAATATAAATATAAAAAAATATAAAAGATTCTTTTATTTACATATTTAGCTTCAATTAATCCTTTTGAATTAGTATGAATGACAATATTCCAAAAACTAATATCTAATTTTGATTAATTTTAGATTCAAGAACACTTTATGAAATAAATTTCCAGGAATCTAAATTAATTTTCCTTAACCTTCCGCGAGTTTTGATGTCAGAAGCAAAGACTCGCATGTAACCTTGTTGATTAGAGAACACTATTGTTGACTTATTATTAAGCCTTGGCATTGACTGCGAAGGTACACTTCGCATAATCCAAACACGTAGGCGCAGATGATAAGAGCCTGCAATGATGAACTTGCGAAATACCCCTTGTGTATAAATGCACTGATAAAATTTCGATAACAAATCATTATTACTAAGTATGATTTTCTTAAAAGAAAACTTGACAAGCTCAGGCTCAAGAGCTCTTCGTTTATATTCCCTTATCACTTCAACAAAAAAATTTCATTTGTCAACAAACCATTTTCTTATGCCATCGTGAGTATAATGTCTCTGCAGATAATAAGACCAATTTTAATAGTCATTATTTCTTCTCTACAGTTCACTTTTAACAGTTTTATAATAATAATCAAATCATTTTTTTTAGTGTAACTAATATTCAAATCAATAAAATTATAGTACTATTTCAGCAGATTTTATTAAGGTTTTTTTCAAAGAAAATAATTTTTTTTTGACTGTAATAATAATTTTAAATTTAAATATTTCGTGTTTGAAATTTATTAAATTAGAATTAAAGGAAAATACAATTCTTTTTCTAGCATACATAATTTAGATCACAGCTGAAGAAATTTTAAACACGCCATTTGTAAATTTTTTCAGACAAATTTATAATTAACACGATACAAAAATCGTTTTTTCAGATTCCACTAATAATTTATTTTAATATTTTCAATTTTTTTATTATGGTTTTTAAACTGTTTATCCTTTTAATATTAGAAAATTCAGGTATAATATTTACTAATATGGTGTACACGGGG
>JAAAKG020149000.1:8148-31902 GCA_010014905.2 Druon quercuslanigerum | reverse complement strand
TGCTTTTCCTGAAAAGGCCATGAATTATGTATAAAGCCTAGTCAATATATATTGCCTAGGTGCATGATATATAATGCATAGGCAATGTATATAATAAGTATTCAATTACATACTTTTCCTGAAATGGCCGGGAATGATATATAATGCCTAGGTATTATATTCAATTGCTCGATTATATATTTTCCCTGTAACATATATAAAAATTCCCGGACAATTCCAGGTGTTACAGGTACAGTAGACACCCTGAAAATCATTTAATAATAATCAGTCACGTGACCAAATCTATAGGTTTAGGAAATTGGAAAAAGCTTTCGATAAAAGCAAGTACAGTAATCTGTAGAAAGATAACAAATGTTTCATATTATCTACAAAATAGTTTTAATCGTAATATTAATTATCAATATACAGATTGTAAATAACTAAACAATAATAAAATATGCTGTAACAAGATCTCCTTTCTCTTTTCACTCCGTTCAGCGTAGACTTTCTGCAGATCAATCTCCTTTTAAATTTTGATTGGAGATCAAAAGGGAAAAGGCACTGGGCAGTAAATGAGTGGTGCTTTTTTTTTTTAAATCTCCACATTCCCCTTTTTACTACGGACCCGGTTAGCAGTTCATTGACAAAGCCGTACTTCCGGTCCATTCTCGGTGGACGAAGCACCATTGGCGAGATTCATCTCATCATCTCATCATCTTATCATCTCATGCAAGAACGAGCAAATTGATACGCAAAAATTGATTTATTATTAGAGCATTTTAAAAATAATGTTCTCCCTCAACTAATAATCGATGCCAGGCTCTTGCACGTGATGAAACTTGCTTGTCGAATTTAAACATTCTTCGAGTAAACACGATTTGTCCGAATATTACAAATATCGTTATTAGACTATAATATAAATCCTTAGACATAGGATTGTAAATTATGTATCGCTACTATACAAAGAAGCTCACACAGCGGTTTTTTTTCTTTTTTCCCCAGAAACTCATGAGTTTCAACGTTTCCCCATTTTCCTAGCGACATTACCAAATTTCCATTTCATAACATCCATGCGTTAAAAAACTTTGGCAGCCTTACATGGCCAGCTGGACATTAGGGTGGTCGTTATTTACATGGTACTAATTTATTTTGGGAATTCATTTCCCCACACTCGCAATCAGGGTACAAATGTCCAAAAAAATAATCTTTTCTTTTAAATTTTAACCAAATAACATTAATATTTTTACCTAAATTCAAAATTATAAATATATCTAAAATGGTGACCAGTTAATCATTCCAAAAAGATATCACTTTTATATTTGACAATTAAATATTTTCCAAAGTTGCTATAAAAAGAAGTCTGACTTTAGTAATCATTCGATCATTCGAGAAGTCAACATTTTTTTAGCAAAGTTTTTAAATATTTAATTAAAACTGAAGACATTTTTTCACAAAATCGGAACTTTAAATGTTTTCCCTCTTTAAAATTAAAAAAATGGTTCTTTTTTTATTCTTCGTCCTTTAAATGAAAAATTTTTTATGCGTTAAATTTACCCTCTTGCAACTCGGAAAATTGTTTACTTTCTAAATCTCTCTCCTTTCAACCTGAAAAAGCTTTTATCAATAAACAATAGTAAAATTTTCCTTTTTTTGAACAAAAATTGTTCCCTTTTTAAATTTTTCTCTTTTCAAGTTGAAAAATTTTATATCTAAAATTTTTCCCTATCTCATATGGAAAAATACGTGATTGTTTTAATTTTTCGTCTTTCAAATAAAAAAAGTCGAAAAATTGTTTAATTTTTAGGTTTTACTCATTTCAGGCTGACAAGTTTTTTGATTAAAAATGAATTTATAAACCAACACTTTTTTGTTCAGCAAAGTTCAAAAATATTTAATTAAAAACTGAAAATAAGCGATTTTTGGAATATTTAATTGGCTGCTTTTTTTGGTAAATTTTAAATTTACCTTTACACCGCTCACTTCACAATAATTTATTATATTTTATACAATGTATAATTATTATTCTTACTTAGCAATTACTTTTTAATTAAATTTTTTACTTTTTCAATTTATAAAAATATGATAGCATCATTTAAAAATTTTATTTTAAAAATTGAGCTTATCATGACTAATACAAATTTCTTTATTTTATTACAGCACTTCGCTTAAAATTACTTTTATCCCTGAATAATTAAATCTGAAATATAACTAAATTGTTGAGAATCTGAACTATTTCTGTATTAAAATTAAAAAATATTGAAAAATGCTCTACAGAAACCATTTTTCTAATTAAAAAAAAAAACATTTATTCCTCCACAATTTAAGTAATTTTATAAATACTCATAAGGTTAATTTTTTTAAGAAAATTTTTAAATGATGTGCACTATCATACCTTTAAAAAATTTAAAAATCTAAAATTATACAAAAAATAAAAACTTTGCAGGGTAATTGGTGAAAGCTGGATAATTGAAGAAGGGGTAAACTCTCCTTGGCGAATCAAAAAATCTTCGTTGGACTCTGCTAGATGGCAGCACATTACTTCCCCTACAACAATTACCCAACTGGTCGTTACCCCGTTTCACCCATTTCCTGCCTTAAACTGCCTCGTGTGATGGGTAAATATTAACCGATTTCGCTCAAATTTGAAGTACATTGTTTTTTTGTGCATTCGCACCAGAATCACGAGTGAGGACAAAAAGTAAATAAGGGCCACCCTATTGGGCATGCGCGATCTTCTCGAATTCATATTTACTCTACAACGCAATATTAAATATTTTACTCTCAAAACATATAAAAATAATAATACTAAGTCTGAGTTACCTAACAATCCTACATGCATCGCGCGAAAATAATTGGACACTCTCGCTCTCTCAGAGAAATTATCGACAGCCGTCTGTAAAGTTTTTTTTTTTTTTTACTGAACGGCGTTGGTCTCTGGACCATTTTAAAACTAGTTTCGCATTTTTATTTTAAAAATACATAACCCAACATGAAATTTAGGTCCGAATATTTTTTTCTGAAAAAATGGTAGGTTTTACCGGTGTCGAACTAAACCCGAAAACCCCGTTTTATAGAAAACAGTTTTTTCCGACTTTAACTCGCCTTAAAATTTAAATTTATTATAAATAATTTAAGTTCAAAAATAGAACATCGACAATCATTTTGATCTCCCAGAAGTGGATGAAAAATTTTCTACTTGTTTACTCAAATTCTTTTTAAAAAGCTAAATTCTAAGCCGTAGAAACCGACTTTGATATTAGATAGCAAAAAAAAATTTTCCGCAAAAGAAGGACGTCAATCTATTTGTTGACTTAAATAATTTATATCCAAGCTAAGTGTTAAGCTTTATTAATTTTCTTGAGAATAATTATTTTCCGAGAATAATTGATGAAAAGGTTTTATTTATTAATCAGGATTGTGTAAATTGTTTTCTCTTTTCTCAAATTTGTGGATAAAAATAGAATAATAAAATTGTTTATTGCCAATATTTCTAAGGGGATCAGAGCCGAGAAAAAAATATTTTTCATGAAAACCGACTTTTTTGTAATTGGTAGTAGAGCGAAAAACACACAAATCTTTTTGTTTAAACAAAAGTTATGCATTGAGACATTAAATAAACCATGCATTTATATCTTCAAGGTCATCAGGAATCGAGTGAATTTTTTTTTGCAAATAATAACTTCATTGTAAAGAAAAATGTTACTATTTTTTTTACTCTACCAGTCGTAGAACATCATAAGGAATATTCCCTGTTAATTTCATCGAAAAAATCACAAAGCTATCTAAATTATAGCGAGTTGAATTTTTAAAAAAATTGTTTTTTAATAAACGGGTTATTTAAGTTCACTTAGAATACGGCAAAAGCTACAACTTTTTCGTTCAAAGAAGAAAAATGCGCAATTAAATTTCACAAAATATTACGTACTTTAAAAATTAAAATTTTAAACTTGACTGAAAAGTATCCAGGGGCCAACGCCGTTCAGCGAGAAAAATTAATATGCGGTTATAATTTGTTTTTTAATAAACGGGTTCTTTAAGTTTCACTTTCACTTCGAAAACGACAGAAGCCAAGACTTTTTGTTCAAATAAGAAAAATGCACAATTAAATTTCACTAAAGATTAAGTACTTCAAAAGTTAAAATTCGAAACTTGACTGCAAAGTATCCAGTGGCCAACGCCGTTCAGCGAGCGAAATTCAATTTGAAAACGGCAAAAGCTACAACTTTTTCGTTTAAAGAAGAAAAATGCACAATTAAATTTCACAAAATATTGCGTAGTTTAAAAATTAAAATTCAAAACTTGACTGAAAAGTATCAAAGGGGCAATGCCGCTCAGCGAGAAAAATTAATATGTGGTTATAATTTGTTTTTTAATAAACGGGTTCTTTAAGTTCACTTCGAAAACGGCAAAAGCTACAACTTTTTTGCTCGAAGAAGAAAAATGCACAATGAAATTTCACAAAATATTACGTACTTTAAACATTAAAATTCGAAACTTGACTGAAAAGTATCCAGGAGCCAACGCCGTTCAGCGAGAAAAATTAATATGCGGTTATAGAATCTGGCCGCTCATTTTACGTCTGCAATTAGCTTCGTTAACAGAAATAATCACTCGACTGAGGAATTTTCTGTAAGACATTGGTTATGTACAAAGTAGTGTATATAGTCAAAATATCGATAGAAATATCAATGGATCAGTTCCTTTCGTTCGTTCTTGCGCATCAGACTTTTTCCGTAAAATTCTAATTGTATAGGTGCTAAAAATTCGATTCAGTTGAAAAATTAGTACTAGAAAAAAAAAAACCCCGATTGTTTCCCTGACGTAGATCGGAGCCCAGCTCATCGCTTAGCGCAACGACAAAATGCGTTTAAATTGTACCATGGCGCGTAACACAAACCACCCTATTTTGACACTTTTATATTCTATTTTTTTTCTCTCCTCCTGGTATGTCAACCGCATTATTAATACTTTGGCAACGTGCATGCTGAAGAAAATTGGCGACTAACCAAATTTATTCTTCCATTTTCACACATTCTCTACGAATTTTTTTCATGGCTTTTCATCTGCACGATTAAAACTCAAAGTTTGTAGTTATCGCGGAATTTTCTCCTAAAATGACTTTTCTCAAGACATTCTTTTGATTATTAATCGATTCTTTACAATTCCTTGCCGTTCACACTATTTTACAAATACATCAAAAATTGCCAATTGAAGACGAAATATTACTCGTAAAAAGTTGAAAATTAATTCTAAGCTATATTTACAATATATTGTCCTTCGTGTCTGTGTAACTTCGAAAAAAAAAAAAACATCTTCATAGAGTCAGTACAAAAATAGTCGTTTTTTTAAACATTGATAGTGACGTAATAATTAAAGTCACATAGAAACTTGGATTGAATGAAAAAAATCACGCGATTACTGCAAACATGATTTCAGAGGTAATTTCGTTTGCGCCCAAACACATTGGCAACAAGAATTAATTAGGGTGTCTACCCGACGGATAATTTTGAATTCCCGGGTTTTTTCCGGACAATTTCAAACGACTTTTTAAAGATTTCAAAGTTTTTTGATTTGCAACAGAAAATTTTGATAAAGAATGACAATTCCAAGTTGAAACAAGGATTAATTTTGTAAATTTTCTTCATCTAAATCAGCATTGAAATTATTTTACTAAAGCCCCGCTCCTTGTTCCAAATTATCATTATATTTATCTACAACATTTTGCTACAATAATTGAGAATTCCTTTTTGCTGAAATTTGGAAGAGGGAAGTTTAAAATTCTGAAAAATTTTTATTATAAAAAAAAATTTTTAATTCCAAACCAATTCTGATCTGGAACAAGGAATTTTTAAAATCTGACCAATTCTGACTTGGAACAGGTTTTTTTTAAATTCCTTTTTCTAAATCAGAAGAAAAATTCTTTAAAAAAATTCTATATCCCAATTTTCAAAATTATATTTCTTTAATCTAAAAAAATTGATTTCTTTCAATAAAAACATGTACTTTTGCGAATATTTATATATTTTTTCTAAACGCGTTTTTTGTCTGGAAAAATTATTAAGTTTATGAGAAAAAATTTCAAATTATTTCTACTTATTTTAATAAATTTTTACGATTTCCAAGAATTTCAATAGATTTGAAAGGATTACAATGATTTTCTAGCGAATAAATTAAGTTTTATTTTAAGAAATTTCTACGGATTCCCGCAATTTCAAGATATTTAAAGAAAATCAAACAATGTCTAAAGATTTTAAAAATTATAAGTTCTTTTGCAAGATGACAGAGAATTGCTACGAATTTAACTTTAAATATTCTTTAAATTTTAACTGTTAAAAATTCAACTGTGTCATATAATTTCTACAAATTTTAACGATTTCAATCGATAAGCTTCAAAAATTTCGAAGAATTTTAAATATGTCAAATTATTTTAAAAGATTAAGAACTGCTTAATTTTTTTTAATTTCCTATAATTTTCAACAGATGGATTTTCAACTATTGAAAATTAAAAAATGTCAAGGTATTTATACAGATTTTAAGAGATTTAGAGGAAAATAAAATTTTCCTACGGATTTCAAGAGATTTGATGGAACTTAAAAAAAACTTAAAGGATTTTTAAGATTTGAAGTTATTTTAAAACATTCAAAAGAATTGTTGACAATTTTTTAATTTACTTCAGAAAGATTTCAAATTAAAATTACTAAAAGAAATGAACTTAAAAATTTCAAAGGATTTGAGAGATTTAAGTTATTTTGAATGATTCCAATGAATAATTGTTGAAAATTAAATTTTTAATATTTCTTAATTTTTATTGAAAATTAAACTGTTGAAAATTCAAGTGTATCAAGGTATTTTATATGAATTTAAAGAAATTTAAAGAACTTAAATTAATTTTAAGGATTTTAAAGATTTTAGGTTATTTTAAAAGATTTCAATGAATTGTTGAGAATTCTATTTTTCAATTTTCTTCCATTTTTAATAGTTGAATTCGAACTGTCGAAATTTGCAATTTTTTTCAATTTTTTCATTTTTTAAAACTTGAACTTTAAAATTAAAAATTCTGAATTTTCAACTATGGCAAGGACTTTCTACGGATTTTAAGAATACAAAGGGGTAATCTCAAAAACTTTAAAGATTTGAAGTTATTTTTAAATATTGGAAATATTGGAAAAAAAATTTGGAATGTATTTCTACAGATTTCAAGAGATTTAAAGGAACTTAAAAAATCTCGAAGGATTTTAAAGATTTTGTTATATTTTAAAAGATTCCGAGGAATCTTGGAAAATTTATTTTTTAAATGCCTTTAATTTTTAACAGCTGAATTCCCAACTGTTAAAATTCAACTGTGTCCAGGGTTTTCTGCGGATTTCAAATGTTTAAAGGAATTTCAAAAAAAAATTCCAACTTCCAAACTGAAAATTCAATTTCCTTCCATTTGCAAAAGTCGAAAATTCAACAGGAATGCGAATTTTATATTGGAATCAAGTATTAAACAGTTGAATTTACAAGTGTGACAAGAAACTTTTACGGATTTTAATTATTTTACGGTAAAAAATGAAAAAAAAATTAAAGTATTTTAAATATTCTAACCTATTTTAAAAGGGCTCAATAAATTGTTGAAAATTCTATTTTTCAATTTCCTTCAATTTTGAATATTTGAATTTTCAAATGTAGAAACTTTTAAATTCAGTGGTTAAAAAACCAATTTTATTCAATTTAAAAATTCTGAATTTTCAACTATTCCAAGGAGTTTCTACGGATTTTAAGGACTTAAAGAGGTAAACTCAAAAAATTTAAAGATTTCAAGTTATTTTTAAAGATTTCAAAGAATTGTGGGCATTTTATTTTTCCATTAACCATCAAAATTTTTGAATCGTATTTCTACAGATTTTAAGAGATTTGAAGGAACTTAAAAAGTCTCAAAGTTTTTTTAATAATTTTGAGACATTTTAAAAGATTCTGAAGAATCTTTGAAAATTTATTTTTCAATTATCTTCAATTGTCAATAGATGAATTTTCAATTTAAAAAAAAAATCAACTGTGTCCTCGGTTTTCTGCGGATTTCAAATATTCAACGGAATTTAAAGCAACTCAAAAAATTTTAAACTTCCACAGCTGCAAATTCAATTTTTTTCAATATGCAAAAGTCGAAAGTTTTACGGATTTTAATGATTTTAAGGGGAAAAAATTTAAGTATTTTAAACGTGTCAAGTTATTTCAAAAGATTCCAAACAATGGTTAAAAATTTATTTTTCAATTACCTTCAACTTTCAATAGCTAAATTTTCAACTGCTTAAAATTCAATTTTCAATTTTCAACAAAGTGTTAAAAATGTTTAATATACTCACAGAATTACACTTGTTCTTAAAAAAATTCCTTTTTTCAGATTAAAAAAAAATAATTCCTACTCCTTGTAAAAAATTCCAAATCAAATCTTAGAATTATAATAAATTCTTTTTTGAAAATTCCCACTTCAAATCAAATCAGGATAGTCGTAATTCTTTACGCAAACTTTTCTCATACTTATTTTATTTACATCTCCGAAAAGAATAATTCTTTTAAAAAAAGAAAAAAAAAACATTCCCCATCAGGTAGACACCCCGTAAAAGGCTTAGCTCGACTACAATCTCCGATTTAAAAAATACCTAGTAAACGTTCGTACGAAAGGTGTATGTATAAATTCATAATAAAGGACTTATGAAAGAGATTACAAAATTGTTGATTGCCAAATCACAGGAAAATCACTTGAGTGAATTGGCAAAATGAGAAAGAAAAAAAAAACGTGGCACATTAGCGGATGGGAGACGACGATTACAATAATTTTTTTTCGATTGGGCATTGGAAATTAAAGATCAAGGCTTTTTTGTTTTTCGTTGGACATGAGTAAAGGCAATTGGATGAGGAAATGGCAGACAAGGAGATCAAAATCGGTCAAAGACTTACTTTTTATTATCATTTTCCCATACTTGCGTTCGCAGGGAGAGTGGCCGATTTTTGCAAATAAGGCTTCAGCGTTGACCTCGTCGATTCTCTGCAATCAAACAACAAAGTGTTACAAAAACAAAAACAAAATAAAATGAAATATATCAAGCTTGAGCGAAACAGTATACAAATATAAAAACGAAAAAGCACTGTAATCGTTTTTTAACCCATTTCAGACAAAAACAAAGGACAGAATAGGGCCTAAAATATTGCTAACAACACAAATAAAAAATTGCTCAGTCCAATTTGGAATAGTTGGGAAGAAATTTGAATTTGAATTTACAAACTGGACAAAAATCTTATAGTTGATAATTCATTTCAGACCTGAGTATAATATTTTTAATTAAGATGAATTGATACTCACTCCTCTTCATTATAATTGTCAACTATTTCCAATTTTGTAACATAATATTTTTTAAGTATGTATGTAAACTTAAATTTTATTCTTAATTAAAAATAATATTCTTTATCCTGTAAATGAGAAAAATTCATATTTATTTTGTTCAAAATTCGTGTGTTTGTTTGTATTCAAGTTTTTCATTTCCAACTAAACATTTGTTGTTTATGAAATATCAATTATGACCTTCATTGTTTAAAATTGATATTTTTTGTCGAAAATTCAACTAATTGGTTGTGAATTGAAAACTTATTTTCCTTGAAGATTTATCAACTGTTTTGTATAAAATTAGTCATTTTGGCTTTAAAATAAAAAATAAAAAATTCCACAATTTGGTGAAATTTGGAATTTGGGTAAAAATTGTTTTTTAAAACCTTTTTTCTTTTTTGTTAAAAATTTAACTGTTCTCTTGAGAAAATGTTTTTTTGTTAAAAATTCAATTATTTTGTTGGAGGTTTCAACTAATTATTTGTAAATTAAACTGATTTATTAAAAATAATCTCTTTTTCGTTGAAAATATATTAAGAGTTTTGTAGAAAATTCATCCTTTGGCTTGAAAATAAAAAATTTCGTAGAAACTTCAACTCTGGTTGATAATTAACTATTTTGTTAAAAAATCATATTTCAAGTATTTTCTGTGCAACTATTGTTAAAAATTCATATTTTCGGGTTTAAAATGCAAGTGTTTTGTAAAAAATTATTCATTTTTTGTCAAAAATTTAACTTTTTTATCGACAAATTGTGTTTGACTTGAAAATTCAATGATGTTGGTTGAGGATGAAAGTACTTCGTTCAAAATTCGTCTTTTCGCTTTTTTTTGGTTTAAAAGTTCAACAATTTGATAGAAACTTTTTTTGTTGTAGAAAATTTCACATTTAGGCTTTAAAATTAAAAAGTTTTGTAACAAGATGCAACCTTTAGGTTGAAAATTAACTTTTTTGTTCAAAAATCATATTTCCAGGTTGAAAATTCGACTTTTTTGTAGAAAATTCCTCATTTTGGCTAATAAAAGAATTAATTTTTCATTGAAAATTGAACTGTTTTGTAGGAATTTTTTTTAAGTCTTTGAAAGTTCAAAAATTTGATAAAATTTTTTAACTTGAGAATTTGAGAATTTCACTTTTTGGCTTGAAAAGTAGAAAATTTTGTAATAAAACTCAACCCTTTGGTTGAAAATTAACTTTTTTTGTTAAAAATTTATATTTTCGGGTTCAAAATTCCACAATTTGATTAAAATTTTGTTCTTTCTCGACTTTAAATATTTTCTTATTGAAAAATCAAGTCTTGTGAAAAATTGTGTTTTTTTAAATTTTTTCCTTAAGCTTCGTCTTTTTGTATTAAAAATTCGATTGTTTTGTAAAAAAGGTTTTTTTTTTTTTTGAAACTCTAACAATTTGATAGAAATTTCTTACCTGCGGAAAAGCTTAAAAGTCAGAAAATTTTGTAATAAAATTCAACCCTTTGGTTCAAAATTAACTTTTCGAGTTCAAAATTCCACAACTGGATTGAAATTTTATTATTTCTTCATATCTTTCAGTATAAAATACAACTGTTTTGTAGAAAAATTAATTTTTTTGCTTTTAATATTCCAAAATTTGGTTGGGATTTTTTTCGTTTATTGACTGAAAATGAACTATTTTTTTTTAAAATTCATACTTTCGTGTTAAAAAATCAATTGTTCTGTAGAAAATACATTTTTGGACTTGAAAATTGTACAATGTAGTTCAGTGTTTCCGGGTTGAAAATTCAATTTTTTTGTAGAAAACTCGTCTTCTGGGCTTGAAAACTCAACAATTTGGTTGAAATTCTTTAGCTATAGAAAATTTAACTTTTTGTCTTGAAAATTCAAAAGTTTTGAAGAAAATTCCACTCTTTTATTGAAAATGAAAATTTGTTTATGAAAATTTATATGCAAGGGTTGAAAATTTAACAATTTGGTAGAAAATTTACTTTTTTATAGAAAATTTATCTATTTGGCTTGAAAAATCAACAAGTTCATCGAAATTTTGTGTTCTTTCTAGATTAAAAAATCTTTCTTGGTTAAAAATTCTATTCGTTTCTTAAAAATTCGTATTTTTTTTTTTTTTAATTTATCTCTTTGGGGCGAAATTTAGTTGCAAATTTAATGGAAATTAAAAATATTGATTGTAAATACACTTTGTTCTTTGAATTTCATATTTCTTTGTACAAAATTCAACGTTTATCCAGAAAATACACCCTTTTTGGCTTGAAAATTGAACAAATTTGTGACAATTGAGTTCCTTCTTGATAAAAAA
Organism: Druon quercuslanigerum; assembly: GCA_010014905.2. Lineage (NCBI taxonomy): Eukaryota > Metazoa > Arthropoda > Insecta > Hymenoptera > Cynipidae > Druon > Druon quercuslanigerum. Next base: position 20,271 of record JAAAKG020149000.1, on the reverse strand, counting down.
ATCTTTTTTAAGTTATAAATGCAACGTCTTTCTTGAAAATTCTTTCTATTTTTCGAAATTTTGTCTGTTTGTTATAAATTTAATCTTTTTTGGTTCAAAATACAACTCTTTGGTTTCAAAAATTAATCTTTTTTCGCTAAATATTCCACTTTAACACTAAAAATTTGTCTGTTTTGTTTCAAAATTAACTTTTTTCATGAAAATTCTACAATTTGGTCGAAAATTCATCCGTTTTGTTGTACCTCTTTTTTGCTTAAAAATTCAACATATTGGTAGAAAATTTATATTTTCTAGTTGAAAATTCAATTTTTTTCGTTAAAAATAAATCTTTTTGGCTTTAAATTAAACATTTTGATCTATATTTTGTTTTTTCTTGACGAAAAAATATTTCTTAGTTTCAAAGATCATATTTTTGAAATTAACTTTTTTGTTAAAAACTCACATTTTTCAAGTAAAAAATGTAACAAAAATTGTCTTTTTAACGTAAACATACAACTGGTTAGCTTAAAAATTTTACTCTAGTTGAAAATTAACTATTGTGTTGAAAACCAATATTTTCGGTTACAAATTTTAATTGTTTTGTGCCAAATTCACCCTTTTCGCTTGAAAATTCAGTCACTTCTTAAAATTTTATTTTCTTTCTTGACTAAAAAAATCATTCTTGGTTGAAAATTGCACTCGTATGTTAAAAAATTTGTCTCTTTGGTTTGAAAATTCATCTCGTTTGGTAGAAATTGAAAAATTTTTTCGTGTAAAAATAAAAATCTTTTTAGTTGAAATATCAACTCTTAAATACACAAATGCTAGCATTTTTTTTAATTGGTATTTTTGGTAAATAAGTTACTATCTTGTTGCAAAATTTAACTATTTGGTTAAAAATTCACCTAATTTGTTGAAAATTCATCATTTTTACTTGAAATGCTAGGAAGTTAAAGAATTCTAAATTTAATTTAATACAGTATGCACAATAATTTGATATAAAACACAATTTATTCCCCTTTTTCCAGTGAAAAATCTTCTCATCTGCCCCGTTTTTTCGAGTATTTTGACCTGTGAAGCCATAGAAAATTTGAAACATTTTAGGCCCTGGGACAAACACAAACAATAAGAAATATAAGCCCACATTATGTACGAAAAAAGCATTAAAAAAAGGCTGAAAACAAAAACAACGAAACTAATTTAAGCTATTTTAAAATTGTAATTTCACACTTTTCAAAAGCATGCTGATATATTATAATACAAATAAAATGAGCGACGAGAATCTAAAGTTTTCCTCCTGGAAAAACAATTAAAAGCATATTCTCGAGTCCGAAAGTCCTTTCCGGAACCTTCTTTAAACTGCAAGATGAAATAATAATGACCTGCTACCATGCAATGTAGAAAAATACCCGAAAAATATAAAAAATATAAGCTTCTCAAATTTCGCAAAGTGATAGACTCACTAACCTTTTGTTTTTTAACACCTCATCGTTACAGACGTACTGTGTCTATTTACACAACTTTAAGACCTTGGATTTTAAATTTTTCTTTAAAATCATGCGGATAAAAAGCTGTTGTACGAGCTTGTGAATGAAAATTTTGTAATACAGGTTAAATTAACTAATAATGTATTCTAGACTAAATATTTTAAGACAATATTCATAAAAAATTAAGTTATTTCAAATATAATTACGGAACTCTTGGAAATTAAAAAAAACATAATCCAATGATGAAATTTGGACAACACACTCTTCAATAATTCCATTCAAATTAAAAAAAAATCTAAATAAAGAAAGATATTGAAAGAAATTATGGTAAAGAATTAAAATTCTTATTTGAAACAAATTTTTATATACAAAAAAAAAAGAATTTTTGGATTCAAACGAATTATTTGTATAGGTCAGAATTAAAATTATTTTCCAATATTTTCCGTTCCATATGAAAAATGACCTGATTATTTTTATTTTTCAGCGATTTAGCTCCTCTCAAACTTCAAAATTATAATACTTTTAGAAAATTTCCTACCGCAAGTCATTTGAATTAAATTCAAAAATTCTTTGTTTCAAGTCAGAATTATATTTGTTTACAACATTTTTTCTTATAATTCATTAATATAATAACTCCCTTTTTCCAGAATTTAGAAGAAAGAATTTTAGTATCGTAACAAATTCTGATTTAGAACGACTTTTTTTATTCTCTTCTTCTAAATTAGAACAAATTATTTTCCAAGTTTCCCGTTTCCAAGACAGAATTATACTTATTATACTTTTTCCAAAATTAGGAAAAGGGGAGTTTACAATTCTGACGTATTCTGATTTGAAACAGGAATTTTTTTAAATTTCTCCTTCCAAATCGGAAATGAAATTCTTTTCAAAAATTCCCATACCATTTAAAAAATTCGATTTTTTATGATTTTTTTACGAAATTTCCTGTTCTAAATTAAATCTGAAATGAAAATAATAATTATTTCAGAAAAATCCCTGTCCCAATGCAAAAATTTTAATTTTTCGTTGAAATTTACGGTCCAAAGTTAAAATTACAATTCTTGGCAAGAAATTTATAATTTTTGTTAGAAAATTGCCTATACCAAGTGACAAATTCATTTTCAAAATTCCCTCTTCCAAGTCAAATTATAATTCTTCATGGAAACAAAGTAAAAAGTCTAATTCTTTGCGGAAAGTACCTGTTTGAAAGTGAAAATTATAATTCTTTTCAAAAATTCCTTGTACCAAGTCATGCTAATTTTACTTCTTCACGTGAATTTTTTTATATTTAAATTTATGTCTTTTATGTGTGGATTTCGAAATTTTCGATAAAAAATATTGATATTTTATCTACTTAAGTAGTAGTAAAATGTGAACAATAATTAATTTGACAAAACGATTCTAAATTCATTCAAAATTTAAGAACTTCCAGATTTTAGCATCGGACGTATACTTAATTACAAATTTTTTTACTATAATTCAGGAATATAGTAACTCCTTTTTTCCAAAATTAGGAAGAGGGATGTTTACAATTTTGACGAATTCTGATTTGGAACAGGAATTTTAGTTAAATCTCTCCTTCCAAATAGGAAATGAAATTCTTTTCTAAAATTCCCATACCTTTTAAAAAATTAGATTTTTTATCAATTTTTTACGAAATTTCCTGTTCTAAATTAAATCTGAAATGAAAATTATAAACTAAATTAATTCAAAATTTAAGAATTTACAGATTTTAGGGTTAAAAATTAAAATGTTTTAATTCGAAAGTCTTAGCCATTAAAAAATGTAAACTTCCGAGTAAATTGAAACCGAATATCTCAAATTAAATAATTTTCAACTTAAATTTTTCACACAAAAAACCTTCAATAACACAGAGACCTTGAATTTAACCTTTACCAATTACAGAATTCAAAGACTCACGTTCAATTCCAAAAATATTAATCCATCAACTTTAAAAAACTTTAAATTATATTATTTTAAACCATTTTAAGCTAGAATTGTTAAAAATTGAAAAATTAATTAATTAATTTTAAATTTTAAATAGTTTAAACATCCTTCAAAAGCTTTAAAATCCTGAGAAATCTAGAATTTCTATTAAACTTTTTCAAATTAAAAATTATTTTTGTAGAAAATTAATGAGCTTTTTTTCCTTACCATCTTTCAAATTCTTTTTTGCAGATTTCTTAAAAAGCTTATAAATTTTTTGTTTGAAATCTGCAAAAATCTACATTTTGTTTTTAATTAGGCTGTGGCTATTTTCACCAAAATTGCCGTACGAACAGCCGAATTTTATCAGAAAAACACTAGGTTTGAATTATTTTAAATTATTTAAACTTTTAAATAATTATTCTTTTTCTTAATTAAAAACTTTTTAAATGTATCGGTTAAAAATTGAATATTTTAAATTCAATGAAAGCAGCATCATAAATAAATACATTCTTAATTTTTTACTAACATAATTCGTTTTTATGAAATATTTTTTAATATTTATAAAAGTCTTTGAAAGCCTAGAAATTTTTAAAATATTTAGAGATCCAATCTTTTGAAACATTTTGAAAGTTTTGTAAAATCTTTGAAATCCATGAAATCTTTGAAAACTTTATGAAATTTCTATAAAATCTTTGAAATATTTGCAAAGGCTTTTGTTCTCATTTCAAATCATTAAAATATTTGTGAAATGTTTTGAAATATTTATTAAATTGTTGAAATATTTGTGAAATTTTTCTTTAATATTTGATTGTGAAACCTTCTTTGTTTGTTTATGATAATTAAAATCTTTTGAAATCTTAAATACGAAATTAAAAAATTTGTTTAAATCTTCTGAAATCCTTATGAATTCTTATGAAAATTAGGAAATTCTTTTGTATTCATTTGAAATCCTTGAAATATTAGGAATCTTTGTGAAATATTTTGAAATCTTAAACATTTTCTAATCGTTTAAAATCATCGAAATATTTTGACATTTTTTAAATATGACTGACCGCACCCTTTTTAAAATCATTGAAATTTAAATCTTTATGAAACTTTTATGAAATCTTTGAAAGTTTGAAGATCTTTGTCAAATCTTTTAAAATCTTTGAAATCCTTGTGAAATATTGGTGAAATCTTTTGAAATTTTCCAAGCAACTTTAAAATCGTTTATTCATTTGAAATCATTAAAATAATTGAAATCTTTGTGAAATCTTTTGAAATATTGGTAAAATCATTAAAAGCATTGGAATCTTTGTAAAATCTTTTGAAATATTTATTAAATTATTGAAATATTTGTGAAATCTTTTTTGTTTCTTTGTAATGATTAAAATCTTTTGAAATCTCAAATTTATTGAACTCTTTTGAAATTGTTTAAAATCTTAAAAATCTGGTGTAATATACTCTTTTCGAAATTTAAAAAAAAGTTTTAATCTTCCGAAATCCTTATGAAGTCTTTTAAGTATTTGTGAAATCTTTCTGAAATCTTTTGTGTTCATTTTATATCAATAAAATATTAGGAATCTTTGTGAAATATTTTGAAATCTTCTTAAACATTTTCAAACCGTTTAAAATCATTGAATTATTTTGAAATCTTTTAAATCTGACGCAATGCACCTTTTTTATAATCTTTGAACTTTAAGTCTTTTTGAAATTTTGGTAAAATCTTTGAAATCTTTATGAAATTTTTATGAAATCTTTGAGATCTTTGAGAAATCTTTTGAAATCTTTTGAAATTTTGGTAAAATCTTTGAAATAGTTGCAAAGTCTTTTGTTCTCATTTGAAATCATCAAAATATTTGAAATCTTTTAAAATATTGATAAAGTCAATAAAATATTAGGAATCTTTTTGAAATATTTTGAAATGTTCTTAAACATTTTCAAATCGTTTAAAATCATTGAAATATTTTTAGATATTTTAAATCTGACGCACTGCACCCTTTTTAAAATCTTTTGAATTTTAAATCTTTATGAATCTTTTATGAAATCTTTGAAATTTTTAAGATCTTTGTCAAATCTTTTGAAATCTTTTAAAATGTTGGTAAAATATTTGAAATCGTTGTGAATTCTTTAGAATTTTTCCAAGCAAATTTAAAATCGTTTAAAGTCCTTTTTATGCATTTGAAATCATAAAAATATTTGAAATGTTTGTAAAATCTTTTAAAATATTGGTAAAATCATTAAAAGCATTGGAATATTTGTGAAATATTTTGAAATATTTATTAAACTGTTGAAATATTTGTGAAATCTTTCTTTATCATTTGTTTGTAAAATCTTTTTTTTCTTTGTATTAAAATATTTAAAATCCTCGAAATCTTTTGAAACTTTAATAATCTTTCTACAATAATCAAAATCTTGTCTACATACACTACTTTTTCAAATCCCTGAATCCTTTTTAAGTCTTTGAAATCCGTAAACTCTTTTTGAAATCTTCAAAATCCTTTTAAATATTACAATTTCCCGGTTCAGCAGTCAGCCTCTGTCTTTTTTTTACATTTAATTTCCAAGAATTTCGTTGTTAAATTTGCATCTTGAGCATTACTCGAGGAATGTAAAATTTCATATGTTCCGAATAATTGAATTTCGTAAATTGCAATAAAAATTATTTTACTATTTTTCGAAAAGACAAAGAGAGAAGAGAGAGAAGAGGAGAAAATAAAAGAAGGGAAGAAGAAAAAAGAAAGAAAGAGCTCTAACCTCTCTACACCCAATCATGCGACGCCACAAGACAAAAGAAGCTATTTAGTCCCCGGTTGCTCTGCTGCTACGCTACCTTGGCGAGACACGTTGTCCCGTCCCGTCGACATGCGAGTTCGCCTTGTAACCACATTTTTGAATTCGTCTCGACAATCGTGTCACCCAGTACTTCTGATCGTCAGGACTTCCTGCCAGAACTAACAGCTCTCGGGCGCTGTTTGGATCGTAATGCAGTTTGCATGGAGCTATGGCGTCTTCCTTTTTGTCTAAATGTTCCTTGTGAACTTTTATATGACACCCTACAAATATTTAAAACAAAATACATACATATACAAAAATAAATACACATGTCTATTAAAGAAAATAACTAAAACAGGCTTCACGTTGGCCCTGGGGAACATTTTTCGATAAATAGGGGATATTTGGGAATTGATTTTTTTAAATTCGCTCATTTTTCCTAAAGTCTTTTTTCTTTAATTGTCTGGTCTTCAAAAATCCGCTCGAAAATAATGTTAATCCTTTGGAATATTATAAGATATTTTATACTTAAGCTTAAATTGTATAACTTGAAAAAAATCGTTCTAGATCTGCCGAAAATCTTTAGAATCCCACCAACATTTTTTTAAATCCTTTAAACTAATTTTAATATTTTCAAATTCCTTAAAAAATAACCCTCAGATATTTCGAATCACTTGAAATTTGAATATAAATAATAATTTTATTATTATAAAAATTAATATAATAATAATAATAATCAATTAATTTAAATATTTTAAATTATTTCAAATTTTTAAATCAATTTTTAATTAAAAATCTTTTGAAATCGTTTTAAAACTTTTTAGAGCTCTTTAACATTCCTCAGATATTTTAAAAATACCCCAAAACATTTCAAATCAATTGAAAGAATTTAAGAAATTTTTGAAACTATTAGAACTCCTTGCCATGTTCAAAAATAACGTAAATTTTTTACAAATCTTGGAAATCATTTTAAATCCCTTAAAATGATTGAAATCTATTAAAAATTCCATGGAATATTTAAAAATACCCCAAAACATTTGAAATCATTTTAAAACTTTTTAAAACTATTGAAAATTCCTTGCAATTTTCAATGGAATCTTTAAAAATACCGTAAAATATTTTCAATAATTTAAAACCTCATTAAATTACTGAAATCAATTGAGAATTTCTAGAAATCTTAAAAAAATTCTTAGAATATTTAAAAATATTCATGAAAACTTAATGCAAATTTTGAAATCAATTTTTAATCTAAAATATTTTGAATCCTTAAAAATCTTTTGAAATCCTTTAAAAACTTTGCAGATCTTTATAAAATTCATTAGAAACTTTAAGAATACCCCAAAAAATTTCAAATAATTTAAAATCATTTTAAAACGTTTTAAAACTATTAAAAATTCCTTGCAATTTTTAAAAATAACGTAAAATTTTTACAAATCTTGGAAATCATTTTAAATCTTTTAAAATGATTAAAATCTGTTAAAAATTCCATGGAATCTTTAAAAATACCGTAAAATATTTTTAATTATTTGAAATCTCATTAAATTACTGAAATCAATTGAAAATGTCTTGAAATCTTATAAAATTTCTTAGAATATTTAAATATATTCATGGAAACTTAATGAAAATTTTTAAATCAATTTTTCATCTAAAATATTTTGAATCCATAAAAATCTTTTGAAATCATTTTAAAACTTTTTACAGCTCTGTAAAATTTCGTAGAAACTTTAAAAATAGTTCAAAACATTTTAAATAATGTGATAAAATCTATTTAAACTTTTTAAAGCTATTGAAAATTTCTTGATTTTATTTTTTTTCTTCCTTGGATAAAAATTCAATTCCTTTGATGAAAATTCCTTTTTTTTTTATTGAAAAAAATTAACTGTTTGTTAAAAAATGCATTTTTTGGTTGATGATTAATTTTTTGGTTAACAATTGATCTTACTTTTTAAAAAACGTCTTTTTTGCTTGAAAATTCGACAGTTTGATAGAAAACTCATTATTTCGAGTTAAGCATTCAATTTTTTTTGTTGAAAACACATATTTTTGGCTGGAAAATTAGGCAAATTATTTGAAATTTTTTTCTTTCATGGTTGAAAAATCCATTCGTTTGTTGAAAATTTAATCCGTTTGCTGGAAATTCCTTCTTTTTACTTTGTTTAAAAAATTCATCTTTTTTAGTTTAAAAATCAACTGCTTGTTAAAAAGTTCATCTTTTTTGGTTAAAAATTAACTTTTTGGTGGAAAATTCAACTTTTTTTGTATAAAAATTAGCATTTTTTGCTTGAAAATTTAACAATCTGGTAGAAAATTCATAGTTTAGAGATAAATATTGAAATTTTTTGTTGAAAATACATCTTATTGGATTTGAAAATTAGACAATTTTTTTCTTTTTTGGCTGAATATTTAATTACTTGTTGAAAATTCCTTTTTTTGTTTGAAAATTCATCTTTTTTGGTTTGAATATCAACTGCTTCATTGAAAATTAATCTATTTTGTTTAAAAATTACCTTCTTTGTTAAAAATTCATATTTTTGGATGGAAAATTCAATTATCAAGCTCAAAAAATTACAATTTGGTAGAAAATTAAACTTTAGTTAAACATGAACTATTTTCTTTAAAAAATCATATTTTCGAATATAAATTTTAACTGTATCGTAGAAAATTTGTCAATTTTGCTGGAAAATGTAGCAATTTCTTGAATTTTTCATCTTCATTGACTGCAAAATTATTATTTGTTTCAAAATAATCTTTTTGTCTAAGGATTAAAGTTCTATTGAATATTCTGTTGTTAAAATATCAGCTTGAACCCTTAAGCCTTTTTTTAAAACAATTTTAATCTAAAATAGAGGACTTTTATAGTATAGTTTTATTCAAATTAGGAGACACTTATGTAAAATTCTCCAAATTGATCGAAAATAATAATTGAAAAAATGAGCTATTTATAAAAAGAAAATGGCTATAAAATACAAAAATGACATAATAAAATTTATTTCAAACGAGACAGACAGGCAAGTGAAGCCTGCAAAAGTTGAAAAACATTAACAAGAGATTTGGAGAAAAATAAAATGACAATAAAATAAAAACTTACGTCTACACTCGAGAGCAGGAGGAGGTCTAAACATGTGCCAGAGTTGTTTTGAACATACTTCACAGGTCGTTGGCATGTGATATGAAATGGAAATGAACTCGTGGCCTTTCAGGCCCTTCAGCGGCTGAGTGCTCAGTTTATCAGTCAACTGAGGAAGCTCTACTCCTGGAAGTGAATTACCTTCGTCGCCAGGGCGTCTCGCTTCGCCTTCACCGGCGTATAGCAACTGAAAATTAATTCCAGGGTTCAGAATCAAAATTTCCTCACTTTTCCCTAGCTAATTTTTCATTTTCCCTGAACTTTTTAAATTATCGAAATACGTGGAAATACGTTTAAAATATTTGAAAATCATTGAAGCCCTACGAAATTCCTCTAATTTTTGTTCATAAATTCTTTGAAAATTTATTAGAAGCATTTGAGAGCAAAGACAAAATGCATTCCATATCTTTAGATATTCTAGGAAATTCTTAAAAACTCAATGAAAATATATTTAAATTCCTTAGAATCCCTAAAATATTTTGAAATCCTCTTACATTTTTTAAAACCCTACAAAATTCCCTGGAATGAAAAAAAAAAATATAAATTCATCCAAATTTTTTGAAATACTTTTGGAAATACGTTTGAAATATTCCCTTTTATTCTCTTACAATAGCCTAAAGTCTTTCAAATGTTTTCAAATCTTTGGAAATACGTTCGAAATATTGGAAAATTACTGAAAACCTACGAAATTTCTCCCACTGAAAATATATTTAAATCCCTTAGAATCCTTCAAATCTTATGAAATCCCCAGACATTTTTTTAACCCCTATAAAATTCTTTGTAATTTAAACAAAAAATACCTAAAATCATCAACATTTTTTGAAATACCTTTTTAAATTATTGATATCAACTGAAAATCATTTTGAATCTTTGAAAATAGCCTAAAATTTTTCAAATGTATTTGAAAATTTTTGAAACCCTACGAGAAATCCATAAAATTTCTCTTAATAAGTTCATTAAAAATTTATTAAAATATCCTAAGAGCTTTAAAATATCTGAAAATCATTAAAAATTCTCCGAAATCTTGTAATGTCACTGGACATCTTTTAAAATACCCTGATAAAAATAAAATTAATTTTTGTTAATTAATTTTTTAATCTCTTTAAATCATATAATTCTATACAACTCTCTTGACATTTTTCAAAGCTCAAGCTCTTAAAATATAAAATATCAACATTTTTTGAAATACATTTTTAAATTCTTGAAATTAACTGAAAATCGTTTTGAATCTTTTAAAATATCCTAAAATCTTTCAAACTTTTTTTAAATCTTTGGAAATACGTTCGAAATATTTCAAAAACTTTGAAGCCCTATGAAATTCCTCTAATTTTTGTTCATAAATTCTTTGAAAATTTGTTAGAATAATTTGAGAGCAAAGACAAAAAACATTCCATATCTTTAAGACATTTTTTCAAATGTTTTCAAATCTTTGAAAATACGTTCAAAATATTTGAAGATTTTTGAAACCTTACGAAGAAATTCATCAAATTTTTGGTAATAAGTTCATTCAAAATTGATTAAAACATCGTAAGAGCTTTAAAATCAAAGGTCTTGAAAATTCCTTGGAATTTAAAAAAAAAACTACAATATTTCATATTTAATTCTAAAATGTTCTACTTAAAGTGACTCTTTTTTAGAAATCGCTAAATATTTCAATATTATTTGAAAATCATTAATAAATCATTAATAAATTCTTTGAAAATTTAATAGAATAATTTGAAAGCAAAAACAAAAATCATTCCATATCTTGAGATATTCTAGGAAATTCTTCAAAACCCAATGAAAATATATTTAAATCCCTTAGAATCCTTCAAATCTTTTAAAATTCCCTGACATTTTTTAAAATCCTACTAAATTCCTTGGAGTTTAAACTAAAAAAAAACCTAAAATCATTAAAAAAATTTGTAATACCTTTTGAAATTATTGAATTCAACTGAAAATCATTTTGAATCTTTGAAAATAGAATAAAATCTTTCAAAAGTTTTCAAATCTTTGGAAATACGTTCGAAATATTTGAAAATTTTTGAAACCCTACGAGAAATCCATCAAATTTTTCTTAATATGTTCATTGAAAATTTATTAAAATATCCTAAGAGCTTTAAAATCTCTGAAAATTGTTAAAAATTCTCCGAAATCTTGTAATGTCACTGGAAATCTTTTAAAATATCGTGATAAAGAATAAAATTAATTTTTGTTAATTAATTTTTAAATCCCTTAAAATCATATAAATCTATCTAAGTCCCTTGACCTTTTTTTAAAGCTCAAGTTCTTGAAAACTCCTTGGAATTTTTCAACAACAAAAAAACCTTAAATCATCAACATTTTTTTAAATACCTTTTCAAATTATTGAATTCAACTGAAAATCGTTTTGAATCTTTGAAATTGAAATCAAGCTCTTGAAAACTTCTTGGAATTAAAAAAACAAAATCTAAAATATCAACATTTTTTAAAATACTTTTTTAAATTCTTTAAATTAACTTAAAATCGTTTTGAATTTTTGAAAATAGCCTAAAATTTTTCAAATGTTTTCACGTCTTTGGAAATACGTTCGAAATATTTGAAAAGCTCAAGCTCTTGAAAACTTCTTGGATTTTTTCAACAAAAAAAAAACTAAAATATTTCAAAAATTAAAGAAAGATTAAAGAAATGGTAAATCAAGTGATTTTTTAATTCTAAAAAGTTTTAATTAAAATGACTCTTTAAAGAATTCGCTAAATATTTCAATATTATTTGAAAATCATTGAAACCCTACGAGAAATCCTTCAAATTTTTGTTAATAAATTCTTTGAAAATTTAATAGAATAATTTGAAAGCAAAAACAAAAATCATTCCATATCTTGAGATATTCTA
>JAAAKG020148999.1:0-10139 GCA_010014905.2 Druon quercuslanigerum | reverse complement strand
GCCATCGGTCGCAGAAAATGACAATACATATTTCTGATAAGTTTTATTACAAAATATCACAAACTTTCCATTTCGCTCTGAGTTGATGTGAAAAAAATCAAAATGTTTTTATCAGAGAAAAAAACAGTTTTTCGTAAATAATTCGGAAAATAAAAAAGCTACAACTTCTTTTATGATGAGAAAAAGATGCAAAATTAAATTTTCACTGAGAATATATATTGTAAAAATTAAAATTCAAGACTTCATTTTTCGGAGCTTAGGGGCCTCCCCACTCCAGCAAAATAATTCTATATCTTCTTTTTGCATCCGATGCCTCAATTTTCCAATGAAAAAGACGAATTTTCAACAAGACAAATTATCAGAAAAATAAATCAATTTTTAAACAATTATTTGAATTTTTAATCTAACGAGTGTAGATTTTAACCAAAAACAAAATAGCCAAATTTCCATGCAAAAAGATTACTTTAATAAAACTACAAAATAATTGTTTTTTTTTTTACCAAATAGTTGAGCCAGAAAGACGAAATTTCTATCACACAGTTAAATTATCTACACGAAAATGTTAATGTTTAATAAAAAAAAGTGTGTTTACAAAAAAAAACAGCTCAACATTTTCAACAAAGTAGTTCAATTTTTAATAAAAGAAATTAATTTTATACTAAAAATATGAGTTTTTAGTTAACAAAAGTAAATTTTAAGGCATTAGTTTTATCTTAGACCAAAGTGTTGAAGTTTTAAACTTAAAACATTATTGTTTAAAAAAAGTTATTAGTTGATATTTAAAAATTTCAAAACAGCACACAAATTTCTAACCAAATAGTTAAATTTTCAAAAAATAGGATAAATTGTGTAGCAAAAAGAATAAACCTTTGAAAACAGACATGTAATATATTCAAAATATTTGACTTTTTACAATGCTGTTGAATTTTCTAACTAAAGTTTTCATTTTTGAGCAAAAAATATTAGTTTGTTCTACAATGCTCTAGACTTATTAATTAAAAAAAATGAGACTTTAAAAAAAAACAATCGCATTTTCAATCAAAAAAGTTTTCTTTTTAACTTTGTTCAATTTGAAGACTTTACTTATATTTTGAACCAATTAACAACATTTTTAACTAAAAAAGATAAATTATTGATAAAAAAAATAAATAGAAAAAATAAATAAAAATTTCGTAAGTGCGAAACGGGTGAAAAACTGTGAAGCCTGCCATAAAAATATAACATTTTATAATTTATAGAAAAAAAAAGAATAGTTTCAGTGAAGATTAAAATTCATTTTTAATGCATTATAAAAATAAGGTTATAAAGCCGGAAATTATATTTCAAAAAATAATTTAATTTTTTACTGCATACATTAAGTTCAAATTTAATAAATTGTATAATTGTACGTTTCTGATACAAAACACTTATTTTTATTAACCCATTTTATTTTCTAGAACTTATTTTATTACAGTTCAACGTTTATTTAAATAAAAAAGGTTATATTTTATATGTATGTTGGTTCCATACGTCTCTATAGTTTCAATAATATTTTTTTGGGTTTGGGGAGGGGAAAGGTTGTTGTAGATAACATCTAATTTGCTTATTCGTTGATTATTTCTTTAATGTGTGATTATTAAATGCAATATTAAGTTTTGTTTAACTTTTGCCCCCCCCCCTGCCCCGAAAGGGCTAGTGATAGATTTCTATAAAAATGTCACACTTAAAACATCAAGTCATGAGCGAAAAATACTTATAATTGTGGACACTAGACCCTGGTAAAGATAGACTACATCAGATCTATTTAAATATCACATGAACATTCTACAATTTTTTATTCCTCTTATTTAATCCCGTCTGAGACCGAAATCTCAGAGATGTGCTCGACGGGGAGAAAGTGAAGATGTGAGAGAAGATAGTGGTAAATGGGGGGGGGGGAGGTAAGCGTTAGGGAACGACGAATATACTTGCGAAGTACGCTTGTTGCCCGGTACAAGGATTGCCTCTTGTAGGTGGAAATCACCCATAAATATTCAAATCTTCCGTGTATTCGATTCGGAACTCTAAGCTCCAGAGAGGGTTCCTGCATCTTGAATATTCGGTTCCGAGACCTGACATCGTCTCATGCGTCTTTCTCGATAGCGTCTCAGACCTCCAAGATTTCTATCACTATGATTAAAATGATCTCGGATTCAAGAAGCATTGCCTTCCTAGATTATGATTGCCTTGGAATCTCAAATTAAATTAGATATCACCTTAAACGTCGATATTAAAATTTGCATATCAAGCAACGTTCAATTTTGCATATCGTTATTTAACAATTAAAAAATAAAGTTATTCTTTAGATTCTGAAGTTTTGATGTCATTTTGATTCACTCACAAACCCCATCGTCTAAAACAAAAGATCATAGAAAAATAACAAAACCTCTAGCTACTCCACATAAACAATATCCCCAGAAACCAACACATCTTCAAAACCTATACAAACACAACAACTTCCGAAAACAATGGAGAGAGAAGAAGAAAACTATCTTAAACCTCTACAGTGGCACAACATTCCGAGAACCCTCAACCTCCCAGAAACTACACACAACCCCTGCTTCTGTCAAATCATAACACCCTGTAAATTCAAAACAGATAACAACCTTTTGAATAAAAAAAAAAACCGAAATCCCGAACTTGAAACATCTAAGGAATAGAAGGTATCCATCAGCCACTAAAATCACAACGCCATGTAGCACCTGGAACATCATCCCAGGAACAGAATACCACCAAAAACCCCTCTACTCACACAAATCCCTAAACTAACGATATCTGAAGAACCAAACAAAACTCTCAGCAAACCTACTGAATAGATACAAACAGTACCCCAAACTCTGCATAAGCATAATGCACCCCTTAACAAAAAACATCACAGGGATAAAAGAAACCCTATAAATCTTTCAAAAACATCCTATCAGATCCCAAAATATTTCAGGCAATGAGTATCAGACCGTAAATCTTTAAAAAAATTTACCTTAAACACAAAACACATGCGCAAGACTCCAGGAAACTAAAACATTCAAGGAATAAAACATAACTCCCAGCTCCTTCATTAAAACAGTAGCTGCAGAAGTCAATACATTCAAAAAACAGAATACAACCTTTAGAATAAAAAAACACCTGAAATCCAGAACTTGAAACATCTAAGGAATAGAAGATATCCATCAGCCACTAAAATCACAACGCCATGCAGCACCTGGAACATAATCCCAGGAAAAGAATACTACCAAAAACCCCTCTACTTACACAACTCCCAAAACTCAAGCCATTTGAAGAACCAAAAAAACCCCTCAGCAAACCTACTAAATTGATACAAACAGTACCCCAACCCCTGCATAAGCATAATACTCCCCTTAACAAAAAATATCATAAGGATATAAGAAACCCTATGAATATATCAAAAACACCCTATCAGATCCCAAAGTATTTCAGGCACTGAGTATCAGATCGGAAATCTTTAAAAAAAATTTATCTCAAACGCACAACACAAGCCCAAGACTCCAGGAACCTAGAACATCCAAGAAATCGAACATAATTCCCAGCACCTTTACTAAAATAGTAGCTGCAGAAGTCAACAAATGCAATACCCAAACCCGTTTAACACCCAATACACCAAGAACACAAAACACTCACGAATTGAATACAACTTTTAAACTCTCTTCTTTCACAAAGCACTTGGAATTTAGATAATCCTAGATTCTGATTATAAGCCATTGATAAAAAAACTCACAAAAGACACACAAGACTCCTGTAACAATAAACATCCGAGGAATCATACGTGAGTCCCAAGCCCTCTAGGAACACAGCAGTTCTAGAAGTCAGAACATCCTAGGAATATGATACATCCAGAAACACAGCATTAAACTCCCCTGAAGACATCCCGAGAATCTAATCAATCTCTCGAGGTTTTGATTAGACGTTTAAATATTTATTTATTATTTTTCGTACATAATATAATATTTCCTTGTTATAAGAAAATTGATAATCTGAAATTAAATGAATTCACCACTTCCCTTTTATGATCTGAAGTTGCTTTCCAAAGTGCTAGGGGAAATATTCATTACCCTGATATTAAAGCAGAAACTCTCGTTTGTACAAGAATCGTCACTATAATCCTCGACATCAAGCGATAGATCATCAAGCCCATAAGTCGCGCACTCTGATAGGTCTCTTGACATGGAAATGGTCTGTTTACAAAGATTACGACTGACTGCATTTAATTTAGCTGTCTCGGTTGAATTTGAATGTCATTCTCGATGAAGACTGTTCCTCATCACTGAATTTCTCTTAACCTCGATTAAATAGAGATAGTTAAGGTGCTTCGTGTGAAAAGAAACGAGCGAATTCTCTTATTCGTATGCGAAATTGTAAGATGGTATGGTGCAAGAGATACAATATTATTATTTTTAATTTGTGCGATTCAATATTTTTTTTACATTTAAAATTAAGACTTTTTCTGAGATGAGTTCAAACCTCTTTGAATGAAATTAACAGGAGCCCTCGGGGAACGTTATATTGGGCCCCATCTGCTCAATTTAAGCTACAGGCTAATCCAAGGATGAGAGATGCATACCCAGAATTATGAAGGTCCCTCGTGCACTTTGAACACCCACCAAGCTTGCATTCCCCCAGGCCAGACCATTTTCATAAGCATCTAATGAAAGATTCATTTTCGTCAATTTAAGATCATGATCTCTAGTTCATTTATCTTGACTCGAAAATGAGCATCAGGATTAGATTTTATCTCAGACCTAGATTCAGTAGCTGTAATTAAGACTCCTGAAAAATTGTAATTTAAAGGTCCACTTTTAAGAGAGTCGTAAATAAATATGCGTAAATAAATATACTATAAGTGTTTTTGGATTTTCTTAAGTCAATTCAATTTTAAAATTTACATCTTATTTATCATCAGAGAAACTGGAACTCTGAGCAACAAACTTCAATCCGAATCTCAACCCATCTCAGAATTAATAAAAGGAGTTCAAGTTCTCAATTTTCCTGATCTTTATATTTAGCTTCGTGTACTTATTTAAAAATCTTTAGTGTTTTAGGGGCTGGGCATAAATAAAGTACTTTTTAAAATAAAATATTGAATCCGGTGCTTTTAGTAAAATCATATTTTTTCTTATGCATGAACTAAGTAGATTGATTAAGCAAAAATATGTAAGTTCAATAAAATAGTTAAATCTTCAACCAAAACAGATTCATTTTCAACCAAACAGTAGCATTTTTTAACAAAAGAGATTAATACATTCACATTAGGACGATGATTTTAAAAAAATTTTAGCCAAAAAAAAATTTTACAAGAAAGTTGAATTTTTAATTAAATAATTGAATTATCAATCAAACAGATGAATTGACAAAGAAAAAGATTAAGATTTTAACAGATTCTTGAATTTTCAAACCAAGGTAAAAAATTTTCTAGAAACATTGAAATTTTTGACGATAAAGTTAAATTCTAACTAAAATTATGAATATTTAATAAAAGAAAATGAATTATAGAATAAAGTAGTTCCAGTTTTAACCAATGACTTGGTTTTTCAACTTAAGAATATGAATTTCTAACAAAAATGTAAAGTTGTTATTTTACCCGAAATAGATTTACAAGTTTAATTAGAAGCAGTTTTTAAATAAAAAATACGAATTTGCCCCACAATAGTTTTACCACTAACTAAAAAAGATTAAACTACAACAAATTTCAACATTTTTAACCAAGAAATAAGTTTTATATCTAAAAACGGATTTTTACCAAAATACAAATATTTTTAACAAAATTGTTAAATTCTCGAGACAATAACAGGAATTTTCTAAAAAACAGGTTTGATTTTAAATAAAATTGTTGAATTTTCAAGCAAAAAAGACAAGTTTTCCAAGAAAAGTGAAAAAAAAGAATTTTAAAGAAAGTACTTCAAGTTTTCTATTTTCCCTATGGTAAAATCTGACTCCAGAAATAACATGTGAAACGACGCCGGAAACGACTCCGGAAATGACAACGTAACCCACGTCGGAAACAAAATCGGAATTTGGGATCGGAGCCCACGTCGTTTCCGGCGTCGTTTTCCAGAATCGTTTCCAGCATCGTTTGCAGCGTCGTTTCCAACTACGGTTCATGCGCGAAATTTTTTTTAATATGTACTTATCACTATGATGGTTTTAAGGTAATATTTCTTTGAATGTAACAAATGTGAATTGATAGAAAAAAATATTTTTTAAAGTCAAGAAAATATTTCATAGGCCTAAAAAACTACTTACCCACAGTAAGTTTTTCAACATGTAAAGCAAAATAATATCCCACTGATTAAAAAATATGTGTCTTTGCCATACACAAAGCGCGAGTGTAATAAAGTAATTCGTACTTCAATTGTAATACATATTTACTCAAATGAACAACTGCAGTCCCTATAACTTAAATTATAATTAAAATCTTTATTATTATACATATTTAGTTCAAACAAATCAGATAATTTAAAATCTTGATGAACATGAAATAGACGGAAAGCCATATTTAACCCTTACCAGAAATGCCAAAGAAATATTTCCTTAAATTAAAAACATGGATATTGAACTTAACAACATATTTCTTTAATCCAAAGTAATATTCAATTTTTAAAAATTACGCCAAATCAGTAAATGTTTGAAATAAAAAAAATAATTACTAATTTGAAATAAATATTTGCTGGACTTCAAAATATATTTCGTTCTATCAATTCACATTTCTTTCGTTCAAAGAAATATTTACATATTAAAAAATAAAAATTGGATACCTTAACCGTAGTCATAAACGACGCCAGAAACAACGTTGGAAACGAAGTCGGCTCCGACCCCAAATTTCGATTTTGTTTCCGACGTCGGTTACGTTTTCATTTCCGGTGTCGTTTCCGATGTCATTCCCTACGTCGTTCCCGTGCAGTTTCCGATGTCGTTTCTGACGTCAGATTTTTCAGCAGGGTTGTTTGTCCAATCAGGTTGCGGAAATTTCTATGATAACAATAATGGTTTGCATCAGAGAAGAGGTTAAGTGAATCGACATCATTCAACTTTCTGTATTGGTGTTGATGATATGCATGAGCTTAAGGCTCACAATCTCGAGATCCAGGCCTAAGAAAGGACCTCGGAAGCTTCTCCCAATTTTCATTCATTCTTAGGTAAGCCTCCTTCCTCTCCCTTTTCCACAATCTTCGACTTATACGCAGACTGCTGCTTCCGACTGTACTCAGTCTTCGAAGTTTGCTCCTGTGTTGAGTAGATGCAAATCAAGCAATCTCGAGTAATCAAATCCTACTGTATTATGGGCTTACCGAGTCTGTGGTAACTGCTCGCCAGAGTGCTTTGGGAACACGAATACCTATAAGGCAAAACTTGATGTGCTATTGGAAATGTCAAAATTATAATTTTCTATAAAAATTGTATAGCACAAGGTGCTAACACGAATAATCGTTTCAATGATTTGGTATTTGGGATGTGTAAGAACTATTTGCCGGAAATAAATAGACATTTTTGCCTAAGCTGTTTTTGAAAAAAAAACAGTCCCATAAAAGGTCAGCAAGCAATTGCATGTAAAGTTTTCGTATCGTAGCCAACAGTCATACATTTAAAAAAATTATTTTTGAGCAAATTTCAATTCTCTCAATTCATGACAAAGCTTTGATTGGAGCTGTTCCCGAATAATGTCAGAATAAAGAAAAGGTTCCATCATAGGTATCTAAATAACAAAATTGTTCTATTTTTTATATTTGAAACTTAAAAAGAAGTAACATTTTCCTAAGGTTTCCATTATATTTCTGTACTCTGCGGTTGTATTTTGTATAGGAAAAAAGCCTCGGTTTCGTGGTTTAAAAGTTTTTTTCTTTATATGAGATAGTAGAGCAAGTTTTCTAAATTTCTTATATTTGTCATAGTTTTAACTACTGGTACATTTAATATAAAACTCAAAGGTACAAATTTTCATTTGTGATCTTAATTCTGTTTCCCTAGTGCTTCAATTTAAGCATTGTGGAAAGAAAATCAGACTAAAAAAGCTCTCTCGCGTGGGGGTAATAAATTCAAACATAATAGAGGATATTTATATTTTCAGATTCTGGTGAGATTTATTCTCCGTTTTTAAATCCACTGAAAAATAGGAAAAGGTTCAAAATCACCATTTTTTATAGTTTGTAATTTTACAAGAAAGACATCCTGTTAGTTTTATGTGATTCAAAATATTTGTATTGCTAGCCGATTTTTGTTCGAAACATTTCACTTTTGAACTTTACTTACAAAAGACGATGGATTCTAAAAATTGCTTAGAAAAATTTTTCTTATATTGAAAAGTTCTATAAAGAATAACTCTTACTTTTTTAAGATATAGTGCTTCGTTCGCAAAAGAATTCAAACATTTAATTACTCAACAAAACTTGTTATATAACTTTCAAATGACAATATTGGTTTGGTCCACCTACAATTCACTGGATGTTATGTTATTCCTTCCTCTCTGTTAGGAATCTGATTTAACAAACAAATAAAATAAATGGCTTTTAAATCATTTAGCACCTCGAACCAAATGAAAAACAAATGCTGCGGACGAATTTTGGATAAAAACTATCAAAAATCCAAATAGAGAAACGAGCAACTGATTAAAATTACCAGATTAAGATGAAAGAACATGGTTAACAAAATTATATCTAGCAGTTCAGTAAATCAAACAAAGAAAGTTAACAACAGTAAAACTCCATTTATTGGGCCCAACGATGAAAAAAACCCGAAAAATTTAAGATAAAAGAACTGAACACATTTTCAAAAAACATAAGCAATGGATTAAAATTTTTCATGTCTGCAACGCCAAATGAGGAATTGAGAAATGTAGCATATCAGCAGTTTGGCGAAAGCAAATACATGAACCGAGCAAGACAAAAAGATTTGAGGAACAATATGGAAAATGAAATTTGCGAATATGTAAAAAAATTCTCAATTTGTCTAACTCAAAAGTTCAAATGAATCAGGCTAAAATTAAGAGTGAGCGATCATTGGAAAGAACACACTCTGCCGTAAAAGATAAAATAAAAACCGCTATGGAAGAAAATAAAACTGACTGGGATAAAAACCTGAAAATTATTGAAATACAATACCACAGCACACGGAGGAAATGGATTTTCTCCATTCGTACTTACCCTCAGCGGGAAAGCTAATTTACTCTCACTATCAGCAACAACTTAATCATTAAAGTACGAAGAATTGATCTTTTTGTGGTAAACACAAAGTTATTTTGTTTACAAAAAAGGTGGGCGTTATTTTACACATACAAACCTTCTTAAATTTCTGCAATTTGCAGGAGGTACTGGAACAGAATAACTCTACCACGATACTTGTAATCTTAGAGTTGTTATCGACACAAAAAATATCAAAACAAAGATTTGTAAAATTAAGAGAAATATACAGTAAAACTTTAATGATGTGCACAATCTGCGCAGACAAATTTAAACTAAAATTTGTAAATAATCATGACAAGCGTCTAGGTAACAACCGCCAAAGTATGATTTGTCAGGACTAAAAGAGGATTTTCTAATTTTACTGAAAGTGCTTCTAAGAATCTATTTGGAACCTTTGATAATTATGAAATCGACTATATAAATAGTGTACTTGTCAAATTATTTGCGGACAATTAAGTTATTTCTTCATGTATTACAAATCAAAATAGAATCTTGAAAACATTACTGAATTCTGCATCCTATGATACTGTCTCGTTAAATGAAGGAAGCAAGCAGATTATTACAATTTTTAACAAAGTAACGACTAGTGTTGATTATAACATAAGGAATGTACTAATACCGAACCATTTAATAATTTGCACTTTAATCATTAATAAAATAAGTGATTATATGAACGTATTAATAGACGCAGTGAATGACGGAAAACATGGTGTCACGCATCCGCAAATAATGCCTCCCAAAATATTTATGGAAGAACACCAAACTTTCTGAGAGAAGCACTATAGTAAAAATTTAATAGAATTAAGAGAAGGAAACCAGAAACGTCTAATGCCCTGAACACGAAGTTTTAACAATCAACGAGACCGATCACGCGCTCGAGCGCGCGTGTTTTCGTTATTCGAGATACTTTGTATGTATTACTGATTTTTTTTG
>JAAAKG020148998.1:0-10139 GCA_010014905.2 Druon quercuslanigerum | reverse complement strand
GTGGACAGGAGAGAACTGTCAGTTAACAAGGTGGACATTGCTGAGATGGATGTCAAACTCTCAGAGACATACCATCTGTTAGATGAGTTGCAAGGCACCATCAAAGCAATGGCAGAATTGAGTAGGGAGAAAAAGAGCATGTGGCTCCCAATAAGGGAAGGACTAAAGAAGGCGGAGGGTATCTTGCACCAACTTCGAGACAACTAGATGACGACCGGAGGGCTTTATAGATATCTTGTCGAGAACGTTGGGAGCACTGCAAGAAGGAGGGAAATGGCCCTAAAACAGAATGCCAAAAGGAACACAAGGCAAAGCGGGACTCAGACGGTAGAGACCGTGGGAACTGCCGCTCCCCATCCTGAAAAGCGAGAGCGGGAGCTCGCTCTCTGTCCCGTCGAGGCAAGTTCCTTAAGGCCAATTATGAAGGACCCGCGCTGGAAAAGCGACAGCGTCAACTCCCAAAAAGAATGAGGGAGAGGTGCCTACACCTGCACCAAAGTCAAGAGAGAGAGAGAGGAGTGAACCACGGGCGATCTAGACCCGACGCGGTTCTTATAAAACCGGCGGAGGGTCTCACTTACGCTGAGGTCCTTCGAGACCTTAAGCAAAAAGTGAAGCCTGACGCCCTTGGAGTTAAGATCAGGGGCGTCAGGGACACCAGAGGCGGAGAGGTCTTGGTGGAACTAGAACCTGTAGCGGACAATAGAACAAAGCTGTCCGCTGCTATCAAGGTGGCGGTAGGGGACAGGGGATAGGTACGCGAACTCGTCTCCCATGTCGAGGTCGAGGTTCTGGACCATGACGCAACAACAGAGGAGGAGAAAGTGGAAACTGCCATGCATACACACTTTCGTGAGGCTACGTGCGGCGACATTAAGGTTAATTTTTCTAAAAAGGCCTTCAGAGGCAATCTGAGGGCCTTCGTAGAAATGAAGAAGGAGTTTGCTGCAAGGCTAGTGCGGACAGGACACCTTAAGATAGGGTGGGTGTCATACCGCGTACGCAGAAAGTTTGAGGTTTGGAGGTGCTACCGCTGCCTAGGCTTCGGCCATAACGTAGCAAGTTGCGAGGGCCCAGACCGTCAGAGGGCCTGTTGGAGATGCGGTAAAGAGGGACATAGGGCTGCAACGTGAAAAAGCACACCGCAGTGCTACCTCTGTGCCGCAAAGGAAGGAAAGCCCTGGACAAAGTATCAGCCGGGGACGATGCGGTGCTTAGCGTATAGGTAGGCAGCCCCGTTGAAGAAGCCTCCAGGTGGCACAAGCTAACTACATTGCTGGGCAGTTCCTATAAAAAGCCAAGACATTCAAAGGAAGCCCAAGCTTGGAGCAACAGAGGAGAGCCAAGTGGTGTTTTTTAGTGGGTCGTTAGTAGCATTATTATAGTGATAAATTAAGATCTTTGTATATATTTATATATACTAAGATCGCTGTAGTGATGTTATCAATATCCCCACACTACTGAGAAGACGGACCCTTCTCGGTGTGTTATAAGAACATTTTTCACCAGCCCTCGTAAAAAAAAAGAATCATCATTATAGTATATGGCAGGATCAGGGTAAGGGAGATTGTGATAGCAGGGTTGCGGACAACCTCATGGAGACTCCTCAAATAACGTTTAGGAAATCATTAAGACAAGACGTACAGACGCACAGCAGACAATGCGGCAACTTCCAGTGATAGTAATGAAAGATCCGAACCCGCAATTAAGCCTGAAGTAGAAGCCATGAAGGGCTCGACGGGCCTCCATAAGAACATAGAGGCTAAGGAAAAATCCCTGAGGGAGACATCTTCATGAAGATGGCAATAATAAAGGAAGTTGCAAATTGGCAGCAGAACATAAGTAATGTAGGCAAGTCGGAATTGCAAGAATTAAGGAAATGCATGATAAGATGATGGGAGAGCGAGAACAACAGAATGCTAACATTGATAGCCTTTTTGATCTCCTTACTACTTCCGAACCAAGTCCCTACAGGGGCATGGGTACGCCGACTACAGCGTCAAAAAACAAGAGAGCAGCATCAAGCCCAGCTGAAAACCTGGCAGCTACTTCAATAGAGAAGAAGAGGAAGGAAGATAACACAGAACCTGATGATTGTAAATTGGTTAAGGGAAAGAAGGCCAAAAAAGCCAATAGCCAATTAAAAGGAGGTTTGAGCCACCAATAGCAGAAAACAGGGAGATAAATACGAAAGATGCCTCCGCAAAAAAGAAGCGCTACAAAAAACCGGCTAGAAAACAACAGCCCGAAGCTGCGCTAATTAAGACATTGGAAGGGAAATCATATGCAGAACTGCTGGAAGACTTGAAGTCAAAGTTGAAGCCGGAAGAAACCGACACATGTATTAGGTCAATCCGCAGGACGAGAAATGGAGAAGTCCTTCTAGAACTAGGAAAAGAGATGAAGAACGCCAAAGCCTTTGGAGAGGCTCTACAGAAGCATCTGGGGCACATGGGAGCCATGAGAAGTATGGTTCCCACTGTCAGGCTGGAGATCCTAGATATTGACAGCCTTACCACGAAGGGAGACGTAGAGGAAGGACTTCGAAGTGACCAATGAAATGAATGAATGAATGACCAAAAGAGATTTGGCCATTGAACTGCTGAAAACTGCTCACATTAGGTGGGGTGGATCGACAGCAGAATTAGGCGGAGGGCACAAGTCGACCGATGCTTCAAGTGCATCGACCTCGGACATCAGGTCAGATCCTGCAAGGTGCCAGATCGCAGCGACCTGTGCTACAAATGTGGCATGGCGGACACAGGGCAAATGTCTGTACGGGGCAAATGTCTGTACGTCCGAACCGCATTGCGTTTTATGTAAGAGCTTGACGGGGGCATGCTTTGTTTTCAGACAAGCATTGGGCCAGGAAAAAAACAAATAGGCATGGCTAGATTTCTCCAGGCCAATATGCACAGAAGCAAAGAGACGAATGAATTCCTATATCAAATAGTTCGCGACAAAAACATCGACTTCCTGATCATCAGCGAGCAATATAGGGATAGCGACTCCCCAACATGGTTGCCTGGGGGAATACCGATTGAAGACCATGGCTCCGGTGACGGTTACGTCTGGATCATGAGCAAAGGAGCCACTTACGTAAGCTGCCACCTCATTCAGAAAGAGAGCATCAAGGATTTCCAGGAAAAGTAGAGGAAGCTGAAGGAGGAGGAATAATAACGGCTGGAGATCTCAACGCAAGGGCGGTGGAATAAGTTATGCCCAGAACTGACTCGCGAGGAAAACGCATTATGGAGATGGCTTTAAGACGTGGACTGCTAGTAATGAACACCGGAAAAATATCAACTTTTAGACGAGCCGGCAATGTAGGGACGATCCCAGATATTACTCTGGCTTCGGAAGGAGTGGCACCTCTTATTAGGAACTGGCAGGTTTTGGAGGATTCACTATAGAAGAAAACAGCCTCATGGAGGGATCTGACATGAAGGCGGAAGCAACTGTGGAAGCCACTATGCAACTCATAAAATAGGCCTGTGAAGCCTCGATACCTCGAAAGAAGAGGCACAGAAACATGGATGTCGCCTGTTGGTGAAACGAAGAAATCGCTGACCTCTGAAGAGAGTGTATAAGATGCAGACGGAAGGAACTGAACAAGACGATAAAAAAAGCAAAATACAGAGCTGGAAGAAGCTACGAGAGAAAGTGGATGATGATTCTTGGGGTTTGGATTACAAAATAGTAACCCAAAAACTCGGGGCCCTTTCAGCGAGCCCATCAATGGAAGCGGAAACTATAAGGCACATCGTCGACGTACTCTTCCCGACGCATCCGGTGAGAGAGAAGGGTTTTATGTAACCCCTCTAACAGAGATTCCGCTCTTCACTGAGGAGGAACTAATGATAGATATAACCTTGCTCTAGAACAAAAAAGCGCCAGGACCCGACGGAATACCAGCGTAAGTCTTAAAAGCAGTAGCTCGATTCTGTCCGCACATGTTACTTAATATGATAAATGCTTGCTTAATAGCCGGAATTTTTCATAAACAGTGGAAGGTCCAAAAACTAGTGCTGATTGGTAAAGGGAAAGGAGATCTAAATTCCCCATCATCGTACAGGCCACTGTGCATGCTCAACACTACAGGCAAACTCATGGAGAAGATGCTGAAGCCTCGCCTACTGGCGGCCATCCAAACAGTGGAAGATTCATCCAATAAACAGTACGGCTTTGGGAAGGGCCGTTCTACTATACACGCGGTCCAAGAATTAGTGCAAACTATTATTAGAGAGCTATCATTAGAGAAGAAGAAAGCCGCTCCACCAAGAAGATTGTTCTGTTGGCAACCGTGGATGTCAAAAATGCCCTCAACTCGGCCAGGTGGGCTGAGGTGATCACAGCATTGGAGAGTTTCCAAACACCAGAGTACCTCATGCGTATATTAAGGAACTATCTCTCAGATACAATCCTAATATACGATAGCACAGAAGATTCAAGAAAGAAGAAAATTACATCCGGAGCTGCGCAGGGTTCAATACGCGGCCCCGACCTGTAAAACATCTCTTATGATGAAATTCTAAGATAAGAGATGCCAGAGGATGCGTACCTGTCGGGATACGCTGACGACGTACTGGCTGTAATGGTTCCAAGAACGAAGGAAGAACTACAGCGTGAAAACAGATGAGTGATCATGGAATAGACCTGGCTGCAGAGAAAACGGAGCTGGTCATTGTCACAAAGAAATACATCCCCCTGCAGATACCCATGGACGTAGGTTTGTCAGTGGCCACAGCGAAGACAGCCATGAAACATCTGGGCATTTGGATTGATAACCGGCTCTCTTTCATTAAGCAACTGAAGCAGGCAGCGGAAAAGGCAGCAAGCATCACGGTGGCACTCGGCAGACTCATGATGAACGTGAGAGGTCCAAGACCAAGCAAGCGCCGACTGCTTATGACAGTGGCTTAGTTCCTAATCCTCTACGGAGCGGAAATATGGGCTAACGCTCTAAAAAAGAAAACATACCGTAGACGCTTGGCCGTGGTGCAGCAAAGAGGCACGCTCATAATCATGTGTTCTTATCGAACGGTATCCGAACCTGCGATTCAAATAATTGCGGTGACAATACCAATCGATCTTCTGGCTCAGGAGAAGAAGAAAGTCTTCCTCAGGAAGACGGATGTAACAAAGGTCGCAGCAAAAGCCACAGCCAGAGCAGCCATCATGGAAGAATCGCAACAACGATGGAGCCTTGACCACGGAGGGAACAACAGGTTGATCCCCAAGCTGAGTACCTGCTTAAACCGCAAGCGCGGGGAAATAAACTATTATCTGACGCAATTCCTCTCAGGACATAGTCTATCTCCACATAGACTATCTCCACAAGAGAGAAAAGGTTAGCAGCCCAAAGGTTGGGTATTGCGAAGAAGAAACCGACGACATGAACCACACTTTCTTTGAGTGTGACTGCTGGGCCGCTCTTAAACTAAGACCAGAAAGCGAGATCGAAGATGTAACGCCTGACAATGTTGCCGGGTTGATGCTTCAAAGGAGAAATGTGTTACGAACAAGCGAATGGATGACGAAGGTTGAGTTGCCCGTTAGGTCTTACCTTTTCTTTCACTTGTTGCCGGAGGTTCTAAACCAATAGATCACTTCAAAAGGGAGTGTCCTATTTTTATTTTTAATGTGGTATTCGATAATTTGACCTACTCCCGGACTGGGAGCCCTAACCCTTGTAGTGCTGAAATGTTGTAGGGTGGTGTGAACTAAAATAAATGATTCTATTCATCGTTTTTCTAGTTTAAAATAAATAGGCTTTATTTTTGGCACAACTGAAACTACCTTGTCCACAACTTTAACTTCTTAAAAACTACCGCCCATCTTTACGGCAGCGGGGGAGATGACGGGCTAAGCACTCTTATTTTCTCTAAATTTTCGGGACGTTTCCCACAGGTCACCGCTCAATTCGCCGCCCCACCGAAAGGAAAGAGATACGAGGGAGAGAGAGAGAGACATACGAGATGTGAAAACAATTTTTACACAAAAATTCCTTTAACACTGGTTTAACCCTGGTTGCACACAGCTGAGTGGTTTCGAATTTATGGATTTCCATCCCTTGGTTTTTGGAAATCTTAACGTCTCAAAAACCCTCTTTGTTGCGCACTGCCTTTTCGATTGACGTACTTCTTAAAGTGACAACCCGCGTACCGAGTCCCGCGCGAGGTAAAATACCGACGGGCACGTTGAACCTTATTTCGAATCTTCCGCTTGGACAATTAGTCCGATATCGGGAAGAAGTGATGAACGACTGCCTGGATGCGACAGGTAGGATGCACGTCGTAGGCGATAGTATTGATAGTTTGGGTGGGATTTTTAGCAATGACTGCATTTTTGGCCTGGTCACGGTCCTGGCCGGACGCGATCCACGTGACCACAGTTGCTGAGTTTTCAAAATTTGTGCAACGAAGACTTCCTGCCGAGTACGTGCAGTGTTGCTAAGCCGCTAAGGTAAAAGAGCTGAATAATTATTTGAATTAAAATTCCAGTGATTATTGGGCTGATCCAAGATTTTTAAATAGTATACTCTTTTCGTAGTTTAATGAATTTCGAAATCAATTTTGGTTGTTGATGAAAATATTAGGCTCAACCCCTTATTTGTCACTGAACAAATTGGTTTTCTTCTATCGATTGGGTTATTGATTTTAAGGAGGAATGGGTGAAGCTACTATCAGTATTACAAGTATTATTGGAATTTTGATTTTCATCATGTGATTTGAAATTTTGAGATTTGAGTAGCTAATCGAAAGTGATTGAATTTATTCTTATGAATTTTTAATATTCATTAACAATTGACATTGTTAATTAACATTTAGTGTATCCGGCGAGCATAAGTGACAAGAAGTGGCACGAGTTCGTAGGCGGGAAAGGAGGCGAGGATCGCCACCATTATCCAGCTCGCGCGTGGTGTAATTAGCGTGGTCTCTGTCCACCGCTCTTTGCCTCTCTCCCCGTCTCGTCGGGCCATATGAACTTCGCATAGGAAAGTCAACGGCCTCGGTCACGGCTCAGTGTATGCATTACGCGTGACTACTGTGATAGTAAGCAATAAATAGTTTAATTGCGCACCCCCCTCAGAGTCCACAGTAACAAACCCGCCCCGGAATTTCGGCCAACCGTCCTCGATTGTTACCAGTGTCCGAGGCTGTTCATTTTCGCTGGCCCTTAGGTAATACTATACAGAACTATAACGAGTCATAATTATCCCGACGCAGGGTCCATACCTTTTCGGGAGTGGTACAACTGGTATGTTTAATTGCTCAAAAGGAGGGGGGGGGGGGGATTGGTCGAACATAATTTGTAAACTATCTTGGTGAACGTATGAATGATATTAGTTTCCTTATGATGCTTGATGGAGAAAATGTCGCAAGTTTGAGGTCCTTGGAGTCTGGTTAACTCACGAGTGTCTCAGTTCATGAAGAAATGAGACCCCCAAGAATATTGGCCAGACCCCTAGTTTTAGATCTTGTAAAAAAATGTGACTGTTAGCTTCTGTCACGTTTTCATGAGAAAATGTGAGAAGCAGGTTATCCATGAGTTTCTGAAGCTTCGAAATGGTGGATGCCACTCATATTGATTATAAGAAGTGGTTCTCATGGGATGGGAAGGTTTTAAAGAGGTCAGACCTAATTATCATCGTGTCAGTGAATTAAAAGAATTTCATGGGGATAAAATCTTCTTGAGGTTATCATTGAACAGAATCTTCCCCTTCCTTCAGCCTATCACGCGTTGAGTTAGTGGACAGTCATCCCCAGTTCTTAAGCTTAAGTTCTTAAGATTAAGTCTTTAGACTTGACCTCCTATGGATTAGCCTTAAATTTTTAGTCTACATGACAGTTTAATTTTAGCGTTCATAATTGTAGCCTGCCTATATTGTCTTTCTCTTACAATCGAGAAGGCAGAACACTCAGCATAACCCATTCTCATTCTACACTTCTACACTTCACCTCTTCTACACTATTGATGGCCGTGATCTTCTTAAAGATCTTGAAGCTGCGTTGTAACTGGGTATATCGTTGAGCACCCTGAATACGAGAAGCGTACGTAAGCTTAGGCTGGCTGTAGTACCTGCTTAGGCATTTTGATCCCTGGGCTAGTTGAAGGGTTATTAGGAACTTTTGGCTCAGGATTAGTCCTGCTTGAGCCACTTAGCTCTTGGTAATGTGATGATGATGCTCCTTTCTCAGGTGTAGGTGGTGTTATCCCCGTAGGGATTGTGGTATTCTTGTCATCGGAAGGAGTGTTCGGCGCTGCCGTTCTGTTCACATTACGTGATCGGGTATTTCTTCCCTGATTTACATGGCAGCCTTCTCCTTTGCGTAGAGAACATTTACGACAAAGGTTCAGACATTCCGTACAAGCAATGATCAGTTTAGCGTAGCAGAAGTAGGTTAGCATGCCGATGACTGACAGTCCGAGCCCCAATTTGATTCAAAGCCTGGTCATTTGCTTTGTAGTTTGTGAGCTGAGGCACGTCGGAGTATTCATTCTGGTAGGTTCCGGGTTTCGTAAGTAATTTGTGCAATTTTGTGGACATGATTGAGAGGTCCAAGTGAAGTAGTAGTTCAGATTCACAAGACGGAAATCTCGCGGTTTCGTACACCGGCAAGGTGCTAGGACATATTGTACATGTAGGTAATTCTTGACATTGTCGGAGTTCCGCATCGGTCATGAGCAGGTAGCTTTGCTCTGTCTCTCCAATGGAAATATATAAAAAATCGGAGTGTATATAGGCTTTCCCTGTACCGTTTTCTACAATAGACTGTTGAACCGGAACAGAATGTACCCTGTAGAGTGTGAACTCGATGTTCTGTAGTAGTGGTATATCCAGCAGGACTTGTAGCTTCTCTTCTCGAAAAATAATGGTAACCACGGAGACCTTGGCAAGCTTGTCTAAGTTTACTTTGGGTCCATGTATGGGAAACAAAACTTCTGGAGCATGTTCTTGTATGTCCCTGAAGATTGGTTGGATCTGAGCTGATGTTAATAATGATGGGTGGAGGTGTACTTTGCGCGTCATGTGAATGGCATCAAGAGTTTTATCAGCTGATCGCATATATTCATCCACTCCAACTTCAATAGCGTGCAGTAATTTGTTTAATGCGTAAGTGTAATTTAATGTTGTGAGGGATGTAGAAATGGCGTTGGAAGGTCCTGCAGCACGGACAAGTTGCGCCCTCAGTTGTTGTTGCTGCGCCCAGTGTCCTTGCGCCACTTGATGGATTTCTTCTCGTTGAGACCTTATAAGGTGCGTTTGCTGCCCCACGAGGTGAGATAAATTAGCCTGAGCTATGTGTCGATTATTTATTTCAGATTCCATTGCCTGTCCATCATCGTATGTTAGAAGTCCAGCTACCGGTCCGGCCAGTTTGCCTAAGAAGCCTAGCAAAGGAATTGTCCTTCGTGCCCTTATTCGTTTCGGTAGTCGGGTTGGAAACTTTCGCTTGGTATTCTTCTCCAGCTCCTTCATTTCTCGTTCAATGCCCCTCTGGAGTTGCGCAGCTGCATCCATTTTTGGTTGCAAGTTGTATTCGTCTATTATTTGTTGGCAATTGTATTCGTGAGTAGGCCCGCAGTACTTAGATAAGTTCTTATATTCGGAGTTGGTCGCGGTGAACAGTTCTAGCAATCGATTAATACGTAGGAAGGGGTTGATTATCCATGTTTTGGTCGTCCTTCTCATCGACCCAAGGTACTCATAATATATCCCGGTGCTTAATCCAAATGGAAGGTCGCGGTAGAACTCGCTCGTGTAGGATGATGTACCAAGGATTAGTGCAATTGTTCACAGGAACGTCGTGTACATTTTACTTTTCTGTTTTTTTCTACAAAATAACAATACAATAAACATTGTTTAAAACTTAGGTCAAGGTTTTCTTAACAGTAAGTTACTAAGAGCCTGTCCGCGTGCTTTGTGAATCTTGTACTATCGTTTGCTTCCAGAATTACGTTGCGCTTTTCGGTGAATCCCACGACCGTATAAGTTCCTATTCCACGTTTGTCAAATTTATTCTACCTTACATCCTTAAATATAATCACTTTATCACAAACCCTTGCGTTCAGTGGCCTTGCCTTTTCGTCATAACGTACCTTCGATGTTTCTTTAGCTTTTAGCATGCTTGCAG
>JAAAKG020148997.1:0-10139 GCA_010014905.2 Druon quercuslanigerum | reverse complement strand
TTTCTGCATTACATTTTTCGAGTTGGTGCGAGATATTTCGATATTCGATACGTATGATCCTTTTAGAATAGGATCCTAGCCAACCGCATACAATAACATAGACGACTTGACCCAATACCATAGCCGACTATACTCCGTACCCTAGCCAACCGTTCCCTACAAGACTTTACCCAGTAACCTAACCGAATCTAGCCCTTGTCCTAGTCTAATCTACCCTGTATCACAGCCAACTTTACTCAACACCATAGTCTAATCTAACTGGAACCATAGCCGACTTTACCCAATACCCTAGCCGAATATAGTCCATATCTTATCAAACCTTTCCCCATACCCTAGTTTATGCATACCATAGACAACTATCGTCCGTATCCTGGCCAACCGTACTCCATACCGAAACGTTCTTTACACCATGCCTTAGAAGATTTTACGCAAAACTTCAGTAGACTATACTCCGTACCTTAGCCAACCCACAGTGGGGAAAAATGACTTTTTTGGTTCACAATAACGTAGAGTCCACAAATATTGACCCATATGGACAAAAAGAATTGAAAAAAAGCTTTTAGGTTCTCTAAAAGAATTGTCGATTTATCGAGTGATTAAAATAAAAATGGTTGAAATCATCTAAGTTTCCAAGAGTAACATTAGTTAATGATATTAAATTTATTTGCATATTATTTGTTGAAAGAATGTTACTTACGATTTTCCATAATTGCACGTTTTTTAACCCATTAAGTCATGACTGGACACATTTTGAAGATTTTTTTCAATGGCTCTATTAACTATGAAATCGGTTATAGAAAAAATCAACAATACCTATTTCCAAAGTAAAATTGTCTGCTCTTTCAATTTCTGCAGTTAGAATTTAAAAAAAATTCATATTTGAAAAGATATATTTGTTTACTTAACAAAAAACACGAATTGTCGAATGAAAAAAATTTTTAATATGTAACTATAGGATCGAAATGGTCGGTAGATTTTTTGATTTGTGCATAACAAGTGTCCATACACTCTAGCTTTCAAAATGTAGTGGTTGATTTTTTCAAATTTAACATTGCGACATCCAATATGGCGGCTTTTTTTTTTTGGTCGCTGATTAAGAATCTGCTATCAGATTTTCAAAATTCAAGATGGCGGATCCAATATACTGTATTACATGTTAAAAAATTTTTTCATTCGACAATTCGTGTTTTTTGTTAAATAAACAAATATAACTTCTTAAATATGCAGTTTTTGAAGTTCTAACTGCAGCAATCGAAATTTCAGACAATTTTACGTCGGAAATAGGTCTTGCCGATTTTTTCTATGACAGATTTCTTAGTTAACAGAGCCGTTGAAAAAATCTTAAAAATGTGTACAGTCAGGACGGAATGGGTTAAATTTTTATTGCAAGAAATTTGGATACAAACAATATAATGATAAAGAAATTTCTTCTTGAGATTATTATTGTTAATATTATAAACAAATGCATTAATCAGGCATTTTTCGACAGAAAAAGTTGTTTTCTTCGATTTCACTTTTTTTAAATTAAGAACGTTATGATAATTTTAGAAAACTTCATAATTTGTTGAATTGTCTTCTAATTTTTGTTAACAAATTTAATAAACAAATGTGTTATTCGGGCAGTTATCGGCACATAAATTCGTTTTTTTTCAATTCCAGTCCTTTCATTTGGAAGCTTCATGACAATTTCAGCAACATTTACAGCAAGTTGATAAATTTTGTATAAAAATTAATTAAAAAAATGCATCGATAAGGCATTTGTAGAAAAAAATCCATTTTTTTCGATGAAAACTTTTTTAATTAGGAACTTCATTATAATATCAGAAAAATTCATAATTAGTTACTAAATAATTTTTTAATCAAATTTCATAAAAAAAGTGCATTATTTTGAAGCTGCAAACATATCAAAAGAATAAAAGTAATGAGGAACTTAAACTGATTATTAAATTTTTCTAAAAAATCATAGAATTTATCAACTAAGTATAAGTGTTAATGAAATTATCATTAAGTTCCCAATTAAAAAGTCTGACATAAGAAACAAAAAAAAACATTTTTCCCTTGACACTTGCCCAGATAATGTATTTGTTTGTTAAATTCGTTAAAAAAATCATAAAATTTATCAACTAATCATTAATTTCGCTGAATTTACTATGAAGCTGCCAATTTAAACGTGTGACATGAAAAAAATATTCCTTCGACAGATTCCCCAATAATGCAGTTCTTTATTAAAATTACTACAAAAAATCATAAAAGTGATCTATAAATTATGAAATTTTTCTGATATCATTATTAATTTCCTAATTTAAAAAACTTCTATCAAAAAAAACAAATTTTTCTTTTAAAAAATGCCTTGTCTATGCATTTTTTTATTAAATATTTTTTAAAAATCACAAAACGACTGAAATTAAAAAGAAATTAATTTTTTCTGCCAATAAATGCCCGATTAATGCATTTGTTTATTAAAATTATTTTTTTTAAATAATATCAATAAAAAAATTTATAATTATAAAAAATTGGAAACAGATAGTTCCTCCCTACCAATTCAATAAAGTGTGAAAAAATTACCCTTCTTCAATGAAAAAATGCCCCCATCTATTTCAAAAAAATCACAAAAATATGGCTACTTCTAATTCCGAAAAAAATTAAAACCGATATTTCCTCCCCTCCAACTCGATAAAAATCTTAAAAATAAAAAATTTCCCTTTTCTAGTTTAGAACAAATTGAAAAACAAACTTTTCGTTCTTCTAACTTAATAAAAATGTTAAAAAAAGAAAATGTTCCTTTTCAGCAACTTGTTAAATAAATAAAATATAAAATTTCCGTCCCTTAAACTCAATAATAATCCTAAAAAAAAATTATTTTCCTTTAATTCAGAAAAAAGATCTCAAATGAGAGGTTTGATGTCAATGAAAAAAATATACCTTTAAATTAGTCAAAATGATAGAAACAGAAAAAGATCTCTGCCAATTTAGAAAAATTTGAAAACCAACATTTTCGATTTCAGTTCAGTAAAAATGTTCAAAACAAAAAATTATATTCTCTTAGTTCGGAAAAAAATGAAGAAAATAAAATTTCCCGCCGTTGAACTCAATAAAAAAATTTTTAAATGGCCTTTTTTAATTTAGAAAAAATAAGAAAAAAACCATGCCTGTAAATTAAAAAAAATAAAAAACAAACAAAAGGCGTCTTCCAATAGGGAAGAAAAATTGATGAAAACAAAAAAAATTCAAATTTAAAAAAATATTTAAAATAAAAACTTCCTCTTTTTTAATTAAAAATTTGTTTAAAAATAACAATTACCTCCCTAATTCATAAAATTTAAAAAAAAAATTCCTTCTTTCCAATTAAAAAAAAATCTCAAAAATATTAAATTTCCCGCTGTAAATATAATAAAAATTAAATGTTCTTATTTCAAATTTAATTAAAATCTTAAAAATACAAAATTTGTCCACCTTCAACTCAATAAAAATGTAAAAAACCAAAACATTTCCCTTTTAATTCGGAAAAATTAAATAACAAAACTTCTTTCTTTTCTTCTTAAATTTGAATGTTGAAATTGAAACGTTTTTCGTATGTATAATTACTTTTAAAGATACATTATTTTAATTAGAAGAATTTTCAAACTAGTAATTGTTTAATTATTATTTTCACATCAAAATTCAACACACTTTTTTTTAATTAACTTTTTTGTGATTGATTGGGTTAAAAAAATTTTATTTGAAATTAAAGAAATATTAGAATAAGATTTAAAATAGACTTTAAATAAAAAAATTTAAAATGAATTTAAAAAGTTCATTTTTAACTTTAAAACCTGTAAATAAATTAATTTGGAACAGATTCCGAATCGTCTTGTAAAATCAAGTATTGTTCAATTATTTTTAACACACATCAGTTTTAAAAATCATTAATTAATTTATATTTCAAACTCAACAACTCTAAACGGTTCCTGTACAAAAATTTGAAATCGCCTTTTATTTTTATTTATTAAGTCTTCCCAGCTACTGTTTAAACAAACTTAAAACTGAAAATGTACGGCTTTTCCCTGTCTTAAAAAATTCCCTGTAATTTCCCGGTTTCCCGATCCAGTTTCTACCCTGAATTATCCTTTATGGTTCATTGTAGCAATTAAAATCTAATTTTATGAATTCTCAGAATTTTCGATTGGAGAAATTTATAGATGACAATCTCTAATGGAGAGCTATGAAACCGCCAGGAAGGTATCCGCCTGAGCGTCAATCATGCGCGATGGAATTTCTCATCACATAGCAAAGGTAATAGTCCAGACATTTAATAACTATACCTACGAAATTGATAATAAATAATAATTTTAGATGTTATTTTTGATGGTGAGTCCGATAAAGGGAAAAAATTTATAATTTTTTTGTTTATTTCAGTAATTCTAATTAGGGGCGTTCAAAAACTACGCGAGACTATTTCGAAAAAAAATTTCCCTAAAATTTCTCCTAAAACAAGAGAAATCGGGTGATTTTTCACATAAATAAGGGAATAAATTCTTTTAAATAAAATTAATTTATAAGGATTACGTTGAATTCAATATAAAACACTTACGATTTTCAGAAGAAACATATTTTTTTTCAATAAAATATAGCTAAATTTGCAGTTTAACATTTGGTTTTCAAAAAACAAGAAACTTTCTTTTAAAAGAGTTACATTTTTTCAAAAAGATGAATTTACAAATTAATTTATAAATGTTTTGCCAAATACTTGAATTTTTAACTAAAAATGATCAAATTTAAACAAAAAATTGAAGATTCCAATTTTTAGATAAAAATTATTTCTTAGACCAAAAAAGGAACAATTTTTAATTAAACTGTTTAAGCTTTAATTAATAAAATGAATTTTTAACAAAGAGGTCAAATTTTTATCAATTAGTTGAATTTCCAACCTAATAAAATTTAATAGTCGAATTTTCAAGAAAAACGAACAATTTTCAAATAAAAGTGAAATAGTTCAATTTTGAGCTACAAAAATTTATTTTTAGACAAAAAATCTAATTTTTTATTTAAATAAAAAAATGTTAAACAATGAAATAAATATTTAACAAAACAGTTCAACTTTCAACCCAATAATCTAATTTTCAAATAAAAATTATAAATTAGTGAAAAATGGAATAGTTAAATTTTTAGTTAAAAAATTATTTTTTAAACAAAAAAATAGTTTTTAACCAAACTGTTTAATCCCTAACCAATAAGGTTAATTTTAACAAAATAGTGTCGCTTTTAACCATGAAGATAAATTTTCAACTAAAAACCACGAATTCAAAATGAAAAGGGATTTTTTCCAAATGATAAATTTTGAACCAAAAATAAAATATTTAATTTAATGGTAAAAAAATTTATTTAAAAAAAAAACATATTTTTTATGATAATAGGTGAATCTTTAGTCAATGCAATTAATGCTAAATAAAGCAGTCAGGCTTTCAACTTATTAATTCAATTTTTAATTATAAATTATTAATTTTTAACTTAAAATAGAGTGGTTAAATTTCAAGTTAAAAAAATTTATTTTTAGACAAAAAAAACAATTTTTTTTAAAAATAATTTAATCTTTACCGTATGAAATGAATGTTCAACAAAACAATCAAGCTCTCTACTAATTTATTTAATTTTGGATTGAACAGTGTTATTAATTTTTTGTTAATATTAATTAATTATTATAAATTATTATCATTATTTTTTCAACAAAAGATGGAATAGGTAAATTTTCTGCTCAAAAAATTTATTTCCGGACAAAAAATCCAATTTTTTTAAAAAATAGGTGAATCTTTATCCTATGAAATAGATTTTTTAATCAAACAGTCAAACTCTTAACTAATTTATTCAATTTTGGATTGAAAATTTTAATGAATTATTTTTAATAATAATAATTAATTATTATAAATTATTATTATTATTTTTTCAGCAAAAAGTGGAATAGGTAAATTTTTAGTTCAATAATTATTTGACGATAGGTGAATCTTAACCAACAAAATTAATGCTAAATAAATCAGTCAGGCTTTCAACTAAGTAATTCAATTTTCAATAATAAATTATTAATTTTGAACCCAAAATGGAGTAGTTAAATTTTAAGTTAAAAAATTGTATTTTTAGTAAAAAATTCCAATTTAAAAAAAAAATAGGTAAATCTTTACCCTATGAAATGAATTTTTAACAAAGCAATCAAACTCTCAACTAATTTATTTAATTTTGGAAGAAAAATTTTTATTCATTATTTTTTAATGATAATAAATTATTATAAATTATTATCATTATTTTTTCAATAAAAAATGGAGCATGTAAATTTTCAGTTCAAAAATTTTTTTTTCCGACAAAAAATCTCATTTTTTATTAAAATAAAAAACATTTTAAGCAAAGAAATGAATATTTAACAGAACAGTTCATCTTTCAACCGAATAATATAATTTTTAACTTAGAATTATAAAAAATAATAAAAATGGAATAGTTCAATTTTGTGTTAAAAAATTTTATTTTCAGACAACAAATCCAATTTTTTTTAAAAATAGGTGAATCTTTATCCTATGAAATGAATATTTAACAAAGCAGTGAACCTCTCAACTAATTTATTTAATTTTGGAATAAAATCTTTAATAATTATTTGTTAATAATAATGAATTATTATAAATTATTATCATTATTTTTTCAACAAAAATGGAACAGGTAACTTTTCAGTTCAAAAAATTTATTTTCCGACAAAAAAATCTCATTTTTTATTAAAATAAAAAAAATTTAAGCAGTTAAATAAGTATTTAACAGAACAGTTCAACTATTAACCCAATAATCTAATTTTTAACTACAAATTACAAATTAATAAAAAATGGAATAGTTAAACTTTCAGTTAAAAAATTATCTTTTGATTCTCAACTAAGTTATTTAATTTTTGATTGAAAATTGTTAATAGTTAGTTGTTAATATTACTTAATTATTATAAATTATTATTATTATTTTTTCAACAAAAAGTGGAATAGGTCATTTTCAGTTCAGAAAACATTTTTTTTTAAATCAACCAAACTGTTCAAACTTCAACCATTATTATAAAGTAACATTTTTAGATTAAAATAATCAATTTTCTACCAAAAATAGAAAATTAAAATTTTAAGTTAAGAAATCTATTTTCAGGCAAAAAATATATAATTTTCTATCAAAAGAGGTAAATCTTTACCAAATGAAATCAATGTTTTAAAAACAGTCAAGCTTTTAACTACATACAATAATTTAATTTTTAACTAAAAATATAATTGTTTAACCAAAAATGGAACTTTAATTTTCATTTCAAAAATAATTTCATCGACGAATAGGAAAAAAAAAAATTTCCACTAAACTATTAAATATTTACCCAATTAAATAAATTTTTTAATCAATGGTTTACTTTTAAGCATTTAGTTGAATTTTTAACAGAATGAAATGAATTCACAATGAAAATTTTAAATATTGGATTTTCAACTAGAATGATTAATTTTTAAATAAAAATTGAATAGCTAAATTTTCAGTGAAAGAAATAATTGTCAACAAAAAGACTGATTTTTCACAAATAGTTTAATTTTTAACTAAAAATATGAATTTTCAACTTATCGAGAAGATAATTTTTTTACCAGAAAGGACAAAATTTTAAACATGTTATATGAATTTCCAACCAAATAGTTGAATTTTAAAGTAAAAATGGTAAATTTGAAAATAAGCAATAATTATTTTTTTTATTTAATATAGTTAGGTTTTTAACAAAAATAATTTATTTTCAACAAAATAGTTCAATTTTTAACAACCAAGAAAACGAATTTTCAACTAAATATTAAAATTTTCAACTGAAAAAGATGAACTTGCAATAAAAATAAAATTGTGGAAGTTTTAGTTGAAATATTACGATACCATAGATATAATTTGAATATATATTTTTAATTAAATAAAATTAAGTTTTTACAAGAAAAAACAAATTTTTAACAAAATGGTTAATTCTTCATCCAAGAATATAAATTTTGACTAAAATAAAACATCTTCAACCACAAAATGCATTTTTAACAATAAAGTTCCACTTTTATCCTAGTAATTTTTAATAAAGAAAAAACTATATTTAAACAACAAGAAAATAATTTTCCACCAAATAGTAGAATATTCAGCTAAAAAATATAAATTTAAAATCAAAAATGTACTAGATAAATTTTCAATTAACGTTTAACTAAAATTATTATCCTTAAAGCAAAAAATATCTTTTTAACAAAATTCTTGAACTTACTACAAAGGAATTAAATTTGATCTGAAAAAGATGAATTCCTAACCAAAAATATAAAAGTATAATTATGATTAAAAAGACGGGGAAAAGACAAATGCTTTAAAAACTGGGAAAAGGCTGGAAGATAATAAATTTTGTAAATTGGGAAAAAGAGTCATTCTTTAAAAAATTGTTTTACTTCTAAAAATAATCACTTCTTTAATTTTTTTAAGTACTACACTCTGCTACACAAGAATAAAAGTATTTTTTACAAAAAAAAGATTTAGAATGAATTTTCTTTTTCTTAGACAGTTAGATTAAGAATGATCGAAAAATGTTAACAATTGATTTGACTGCTTCAAATTTAGAAAAAAAAAGTTAAAAACAAAAGATTCCTCTTTTTCAATAAAATTTTTTTTAAATAATAATTACCTCCCTAATTCATAAGATGTTAAAAAACCAAAATTTCCTCCTTCCTAATTATATAAAAATCTCAAAAATATAAAATTTCCCTCTATAAATATAATAAAAATTAAATTTTCTTATTTCAAAATCAATTAAAATCTTTAAAATAGAAAATTGATCCACCTTTAAGCCAATAAAAATATAAAAAATTAAAAAATGTTCCGTTTAATTTCGGAAAAAATTAAATAACAAAACTTCTTTCTTTTCTTCTCAAATTTGAAAGCTGAAATTCAAACGTTTTCATACATTATTTTAATCAAAAGAATTTTTAATTTAGCAATTGTTTAATTATTATTTTCACATCAAAATCACTTACACATAGAAACATAAAAATTATTTTTAATATACTAGAAGAATTGAAAATCTGACCTTCAAAAATTAAGTTTAGCATTACGAAATTTTAACAGCTCAAGAGTTTCTATTTCAAACTATTAAATATTGCGAAATATTTTAAATAAAACTTTTTTTAATTTACATTTTTTATAATTGATTGGTTT
Source organism: Druon quercuslanigerum (assembly GCA_010014905.2). Classification (NCBI taxonomy): domain Eukaryota; kingdom Metazoa; phylum Arthropoda; class Insecta; order Hymenoptera; family Cynipidae; genus Druon; species Druon quercuslanigerum. Next base: position 953 of record JAAAKG020148997.1, on the reverse strand, counting down.
ATAAATTTCTTATTTCAGGTTAAAACAATATTGGAAAAGGATCTGAAATAGAACAAAAAAAATGAAATGAAACAAATGTTATTTCCACAAAAAATATTTGGATGTTCTTATTAATATCTATTAATTCAATTCGCATTTTAGCAGAAAAAAAGAGAAAAAGAGAAAGTTTTTTTTTTCTGAAATGGGGAAAAGACGAATGATTTAAAACCTGGAAAAGGGCTAGAAGAAAATAAATTTGTTAAATAGGGAAAAAAAGTCATTCCTTAAAAAATTATAGTATTACACTCTGAAACACAAGAATAAAAGTATTTTTTACTGGAAAAGGGCTAGAAGAAAATAAATTTGTGAAATAGGGAAAAAAAGTCATTCTTTAAAAAAAGTTAGTATTACACTCTGCAACACAAGAATAAAAGTATTTTTTCCTGGAAAAGGGCTAGAAGAAAATAAATTTGTTAAATAGGGAAAAAAAGTCATTCTTTAAAAAATTTTAGTATCACTGGAAAAGGACTAGAAGAAACGAAATTTGTTAAATAGGGAAAAAAAGTCATTCTTTAAAAAATTATAGTATTACACTCTGAAACACATGAATAAAAGTATTTTTTACTGGAAAAGGGCTAGAAGAAAATAAATTTGTGAAATAGGGAAAAAAAGTCATTCTTTAAAAAAAGTTAGTATTACACTCTGCAACACAAGAATAAAAGTATTTTTTCCTGGAAAAGGGCTAGAAGAAAATAAATTTGTTAAATAGGGAAAAAAAGTCATTCTTTAAAAAATTTTAGTATTACTGGAAAAGGACTAGAAGAAACGAAATTTGTTAAATAGGGAAAAGAGTCATTCTTTAAAAAATTTTAGTATTACACTCTGCAACACAAGAATAAAAGTATTTTTTACTGGAAAAGGGCTAGAAGAAAATAAATTTGTGAAATAGGGAAAAAAAGTCATTCTTTAAAAAA